>CAUYLG010064352.1:0-29497 GCA_963573385.1 Cacajao melanocephalus | reverse complement strand
ACTGGCTGCAAAGTTGGCTTATATCCACTGAATACTTTCTATGTGTTAGGCAATATTCTAAGAAAAAAAAAAAAAAAAAAAAAAATAATACGAAGTAATTTTATTGTTTTATAAAATATTTTTATTTTTTTTTATTTTGGTTATTATTATTATTTTTTTTTTTTAATTATTTACTTTTTTTTTTTTTTTTTTTTTTTTTTTTTTTTTTTTTCTTAGAATATTGCCTAACACATAGAAAGTATTCAGTGGATATAAGCCAACTTTGCAGCCAGTTTCTGCTGCCTCCTTTGAAGACAGAAATGCTGTAACAGTCTTAGAATAATGTATGTTGCGGAATCACCCTAGTGCCCTAAAGGAATGCCACAGGACCAGAATCTTTCTTCCTTAATCAAATTCTATATGTTCTTCAAAGTTTATTTTATTTAAACAGATTAAAGAGAAACTTATATGAGTCCATTGATTGTGGCCACAATTTAGACAGTATTTTCTGATCAGCAAGGTCTGAATAGCGATCTTCTATATTTTAAATTCTTACCTGTTTCATCTAACTTTTTTTAGAAAATCTAATTAGCTTTTCCACCAATGCTGCCATAGTTCAAACCACCATCATTGGATTACCAGAACCACCACACAGTGATCTTTCCTTTTCTGCCTTTACTTCCATATATTCTATTGCTAAAACAGTAATCAGGGCTATTCTTTTAAAACATAAGTCAGATCATGTCATGTGTCTGCTCAAAACTCTCCAGTGACTTCCCAATTCACTCAGAATCAAAAGATCTTAAAATAACTTAGACACCACTACTTAATCTGGCACATTGTATCCTCTCTGACTCCATCTCTGACTATATTACCCCTCATTCAGAATGATCCTGCCACACTCATCACTTGCTCTTTCTTAGACATTCCAGGCATCCTCCTAACTGTCTCTCTCTGGAATACTCTTTCCTTAGATATCTATTTTGGTAACCCCATTCCTTCATTTAAATCTCTGCTCAAAACTGGCCTCCAGGTGAGGATCTCTTTGATCTCTGAGTTTAATAAAGAAAGCTGTTCTACACGTACTTTACTCACCACACTTACTCCCTGTGTCCTCTACATTTTAAAAAATAACATTTAAGTTTATAAGTCTATTTTTCTATTTTGTTCACTGACATAGTACATGGTATATGCAGGTACTTAGTATTTAATGTTGTCTTTGGTAATGCATTTGTTTAAACTAAATAATAATGAAATTATTCGATTTGATAGTCACTTAGGGGTTATCTAATATAACCTCTTCATCTTCCAGAAAAATCAGTGACTATGTATTTTTATTTTATTATTATTTGTGTCTACCACTTCTGGAAAGAATATAAGCTACTTAGAGTAAACACACACACACACACACACACACACACATGCAGCTACACACACACGATGTTATAATACGACCATTAAGATATGGGTTAAGTTACCTGAGGTAAGCAATAAAGAATAAGCTTAAAACTTTACTAAGCTTCCTGATAGCCAAGGCAGAGATGGTTATACTTTGAATTAGTTAGTTCTTGTTAAAACATGGTCTAGAGATCACCAATATCAAAATATCATAATTATAGTACTTATTTAATATACATTCCAGCACTACTCTTGACACAGTGAATCAGCATATTTTGGTCCTGGGGGTACACCAGCAAGTATGTATTTTTATAGGCTTCCTGGGTGATTCTTATACATACTGAAGTTTGCAACCCAACCCCATTACCTTAAGAGGTCCATGTACGTTAAGTAATTCTAAACAATACAATAATCATTGTCATCAACAGTACAAAAGTATTCAATATAGCAATGAAATTAATTTTTGCAAGTGAAATAACTTGCCAAAGGTCACACAGGTAGACCAGAACTCATTTCCTGCTTTCCAGCCTTTTATTATTTCTGCTATACCTATACTATAGTACCTACACTATAAATTACCTTCTCAGTGAATTTATATTGGTGATTAGATTGTGCTGGTCAATATCAAACTGTCAATAAGGTTTATACCCAAAAACTGTCATGTACCCAGCCTATAAGATGGTCTCTACAGTCAAGGAACACATTGTCTGAGAGGTATAACCTGGATGCAATCTGTCTGATTAAGTGAGATAAGTTGTGTAACGTTTTTTAAAAAATATAGTGTGTTACATAGTGCTCAATAGAGTTAATGTCCCTTTTTATTCTCCTAGCCTCCCACCTACGCTAGTCTAAATGTCAGCCTCTTGCATCACTTGCTATTCCCAGAGTACCTCCTATAATTCCTTCCACGCTGCCTTTTCTCATTCTTTTCCATCATTTAAATTGTCCCTAATCCCTAAGTTTCCTATCTGATTAGGCTTTAAATACAAATGTTAGAAGAAGCAAAATATCATCCTATTATCAGTCCTTTGTCTGGTATAAAGAACGCTGCTCAAGAGGTAGGAGACATAGGATATTCTATATTTGCCATGTAATCTAGGCTATATTTCTTTTTTTCTGGACCTCAATTTACCAGCTGTTAACATTAGAGAACTGAATAATCTTCTAAGGTCACCCTGACAGAATACCTTTTCTTGCATTTTGCCTCTTTCCAGAACTCTCTGGTCACTTACAATGAAATTTATCAATTATTACATAGACATTAAAGACTCTCTTATAATAAATCTACATTTTAATTACCCAAATACATGTAACAATATTTGACATGTACATTTGTGTGTAGTATAATCAATAGAACATTTAAAATACTCTGTTTGGACCCTGCATTAGTCTGTTCTTGGACTGCTATAAAGAAATACCTGAGACTGGGTAACATATAAAGAAAATAAATTTAATTGGTTCACAGTTCTGCAGGCTTTACAGGAAGCATGGCAGGATCTACTTCTGGGGAGACCTCAGGGAGCTCTTATTTGTGGCAGAAGGCAAAGCAGGAGCAGGCTTCAGAAGCAGGAGCAAGAGAGAGAGAGAGAGAGAGAGAGAGAGAGAGAGAGAGAGAGAGGTGCTACACACTTAAACAGATTTCGTGAGAACTCAGTCATGAGAACAGTACCAAGGATGAAATCCACCCCATGATCCAATCACCTCCCACCAGGCCCCACCTCCAACACTGGGGATTACAATTCAACATGAGATTTGGTGAGGACACAGATCCAAATTGTATCAGGTCTGTTTAAATCAAACATAAGAATATAAAAGTAATTTTAGTTCTGTGTGTGTGTGTGTGTGTGTGTGTGTGTGTTCCAGCACAAGTGTGTGAACATATATGATGTGTCTCATCAGATTGGAAAGATCTTAAATTCATTTTATTGACCCACTTGGGGGGGGACCAGGAGGATAAAATAACATTGTATCTCCTGCAAACAGAATGGCTGGTTACAAAGGCAGGTGTGCATCTCTGAAGCATGATAGAAGTATGCACATAGAAAGTGTAGCACATTGTTAGGCTAGTTGAATAGCAGTAGTAGGCATTTGCAGAGTAAATATTAACATAAGTATACTCTATGTTTTCAACGTAAAACAATAAAACAGTATGATTTATTGTTCTAGGCATTTTACTTACAGTATCTCTAGTCTTCACATCAACCCTATTAGATTGGAATCATGCTTTGGCCCCATTTTACAAATTAAAAAACTGAGGCTAAACAACCTATGAATGGTAAAGCCAGAATTCTGGCCCAGATCTCTTTATCTCCAAAGACTATGTTGCTATTTTTTTTATTTTGTTTTGATTTGTTTTTGTTTTTCATCTCATGAACCAGAATTTGGAATTTGTCAAATAGACTGAGCTGGATTTTCATGTTGAGGGCCAGGGTGTTAAATAGGCACGGTCAGTGGTAGAGACAGTGGTTTCTATATGAGCCTTTGGAAAAGGGATAGACTTTCCAAATGTGGGTACATTTGAAGGATCCCTAATGTATCCTTCAAAAAAGAATACATTATAAGATTGCAGTGTTCAAGAGTACAGGAAATTCACTTTCCAGATAAATTTTTCTTTCCCAACTTTACCTCATATTGCAATATGTACACTCCAAATTGTGGATTTGGAGGATAAAGAGAATCTGCCTACATTTAACGAAACAGGTATAGTTGGGAGAACAGAGGAGCTGAGTTCATCTTGACCTAGTGCAAGTGATCTAAACTTTCTCAGCCTCAACTTTTTTATCTGAAATGAGCAAACAGCATGTACAGGATTATGATGATAAAAATTGCCGTAGTGTTTCATGATTATCAGTCTTCATGACACCAGAGACAACATGTTATCAAAGCAATTCAAACTGAAACAGGAAATAAATAGTCCCATGACGTGAAGTTTCCAGATAAATAATACTGTCATTGAAATTACCATAATTTCTTCTCTATCCCCACACATTCTTCTAGGAAAACCTATCACAGGCTAAAAGAGTCTACTCTATGTGTCACATGATCTCAATCTGGAAATATACAAAGTTGTTACCTGATCCAAGCTGAACCAATCACATTTTCAGTCCCTAGATATTAGAGAGTTCATTGATTGATTGTGAGAAGCAACTAGAAAGTATAGTTGAATGAGGCCTGTGACCACATTTTGTAAAGGCTACGATGTTCACATGCAAATAGGTAGTTGAGTAGAAAACTTTACTGAAGAGAAAGAAGAATGAAATAAACATATAGCAGAGACTAGTGGCTGAGAGGAAAGAGATAGACATACACCGTTTTTCAATAACCATGAAGCCCAGATTTTAGGACTGATATCATTAACATTCTTATAATAAATCCCACTTTTCTGAAGGAAGCTTAAGTGGATTTATTTTCTTTGCAAACCTAATCCCTAAGCTTTTATCATAAAGAATATCATGTGTGTATTTTGGAAACAACAGGTCCCTTGGAATTGCAAAAGATTTTTTTCTATATTTCTCGGAACCAGAAAATCTGCAGGTAAAGGATTGTCTATGCTCAGCAATTGAACAGATCCTTTTCTTGCATTGTAAAAACCTCCTATGTATAAAAACATTCAGATGAAAGAGATGAAAATTTTATTTTAATGACTTGGATAAGGGAGACCAGAAAGGTGAATTCTGAAACTAGCTCGATGTTGTACCATATGAATGATGAATTCCTATTACTGAGACCAGTAATAAAAAATATCAACTACATAATAAGGTAAATGTTGATCAACTTATTCTGATCCCCTTTATGACATCACAAATACAGTTGACTTTTGAACAACACAGGTTCACACTGCATATGTACAGTTATACATGGATATTTTTCAACAAATGCAGTTGACCCTTCGTGGGCAGGTTCACATCAGCAACCAAATATGGATAGAAAATACAGTATTTGAGGCATGTGAAACTTGTGTTTTTGGATAGCTAACTTTTGGTATCTGGAGGGTCCACAGGGCCAAATGTGAGGCTTTGAGTATGCGGATTTTGTATCTGCAGGTGGTGCTGGAACCAATCAACCACTGACCAAGGGATGACTGTAATTGGTTTCTTTTTAAGAAACAGTCACATTTTCTATAATTACGTACATAACTCATTACATGTGTCAGTTGACTGAATTAAAAAGAAGCCTAAAACAGATGCCAGTGTAATACCAGAAATCAAAACAAAATAATTTCATTATGTGTAGCTTACTATAAAGGTTGACATTGGAGCCACGTTGCTTGGGTTCATGCATCAGCTCTGCTACTTAATAACTTTTGATTATTTAACCTCTCTGGCCTCAATTTTGTATTCTGTAAAGTGAAGATAGTGATTCCTATTTTACAGCATTGTGAGGATTAAATTAACTAATATCTACATAGAACAGTTTTGGCATGTAGAAAATGTTCAGTAGATAGCATAAGTAGTGCATTTAGTTCACCTAGTAAAATGTGTAAGGGCAACAAAGATAACATACATATTTGTCAGTAATTAATATGTGGCCAAATGTGGTTACAATAAGTACAACAGTTTATACTGTGTCTTAATATTCTCATATACTGGCATCTGAGCAAACTCCATTGTTAAAAAGCAATTCTTGTAAATATTTTTAGTAATAATTATGTCTAACATTTCTAAGTTGATTTATAATATGATAGTGCCATTATACACACTTTTTAAATTTGCATTTTCACAATGCAAATTAAACATGAATTTTCTCTGTAGCCTTTGCCTGTTTACAAGCCCCATCCACCTACCTATGTTTTAGGCATAGTTGGGCATTGATGGTCATCTACAACCAGGTGACCTCTAGATCTCTTCCCTGTACCTGCCTACCGTCTTTAGCCACCATATCAAGGATTCCTGAAGTGATAAATTCCCACAGGTTTTCTACTAAAAGCTCATATTGGAGTCCAGTCTAATACCTCTTATGTGTCATGAGTTCTCCCCAAAATATAAAATCTAGATGTTTCAAAACTGTTAGGATATGTGTTAAAAGTGATTATATTATTAAAATTTTAAAAAGTGCATGTGTCATAGACCAATGTAACAGAATAGAGATCTCAGAAATAGGACTACACATCTACAACCATCTGATCTTCGACAAAACTTTTATTAAAAGGATTCCCTATTTAATAAATGGTGCTGGGAAAACTGACTAGCCATATGCAGAAGATTGAAACTGGACTAAGTCCTGATGCCTTATACAAAAATTAACTCAAGATGGAGTAAAGACTTAAATGTACAACCCTAAACTATAAAAACCCTAGAAGAAAATCTGGGCAATACCATGCAGGACAAAGACACGTGTAAAGATTTCATGACTAAAATGTCAAAAGCAATTGCAACAAAAGCAAAAACTGATGAATGGTATCTAATTAAACTAAAGAACTTCTGCACAGCAAAAGAAACTATCATCAGAGTGAACAGACAACCTACAGAATCAGAGAAAATTTTTGCAATTTATCATTCTGACAAAGGTCTTATTCCCAGAATCTGTAAGGAACTGAAATTTATGAGAAAAAAACAACCCCATTAAAAAGCAGGTAAAGGACATGAACAGATACTTCTTAAAAGAAGACATTTAGGCTGTGTGCAGTGGCTCACACCTATAATCCCAACACTTTGGGAGGCCAAGGTGGATGGATCACTTAAGGCCAGGAGTTCAAGATCAGCCTTGCCAACGTGATAAAACCATGTCTCTACTGAAAAAAAAAAAAGGAAAAATTAGCCTGACGTGGTGTTTCATGCCTTTAATCCCAGCTACTTGGGAGGCTTGAGGCAGGAGAATTGCTTGAACCTGGGAGGCAGAATTTGCAGTGAGCACAGATAATGCCACTGCACTCCAGCCTGGGTGACAGAATGAGGCTTTATCTCAAAATAAATAAATAAAGACATTTATGCAGCTAATGAACATATGAAAAAAAGCTCAACATCACTGATCATTAGAGAAATGCAATCAAAGCTACAGTGAGATACCATTTCACATCAGTCAGAATGGTGATTATTAAAGTCAAGAAAAAAACAGATCCTTGCAAGTCTGTGGAGAAAAAGGAATGCTTTTACACTGTTGGTGGAAACGTAAATTAGTTCAAACATTGTGGAAGACAGCGTGGTGATTCCTCAGAGACCTAGAACCAGAAATACCATTTGACCCAGCAATCTCATTACTGGGTATATACCCAAAGAAATATAAGTCATTCTGTTATAAAGATACATGCACAAGTGTGTTCATTGCAGTACCATTCACAATAGCAAAGATATGGAATCAACCCAAATGTCCAACAATTATAGACAAGATAAAGCAAATGTGGTACATGTATACATGAAATACTATGCAGCCATAAAAATAAATGAGGTTATGTCCATTGCAGGGACATGGATGGAACTGAAAGCCATTATCCTCAGCAAACTAACACAGGAACAGAACACCAGATATCACATGTTCACACTTATACGTGAGAGCTGAACAGTGAGAACACATAGACACAGGGAGGGGAACAACACACACTGGGGCCCATCAAGGGGCAGGGAGAGGGAGAGCATCAGGATAAATAGCTAACGTATGTGGGGCTTAATACCTAGGTGACAGGTTGTTACATGCAGCAAACTACCATGGCACAAGTTTCCCTATGTAACAAACCTGTGTATCCTATACATATATCTAGGAACTTAAAATAAAAAGTTCATGTGGGTCACGCACAGTGGGCCATGCCTGTAATCCCAGCACTTTGGGAGGCCAAGGCGGGCTGATTGCCTGAGGTCAGGAGTTAGAGACCAGCCTGGCTAACGTGGTGAAACCCCATTTCTACTAAAAATACAAAAAAAAATTAGCCAGGTGTGTGGTGCATGCCTGTAGTCCCAGCTACTCAGGAGGCTGAGGCAGGAGAATTGTTTCAACCCAGGAGGTGGAGGTTGCAGTGAGCTGAGATCACACCATTGCACTCCAGCCTGCGTGACAGAGCAAGGCAGAGCAAGGCTCCATCTTTAAAAACAAAAAAACAAAAAAAAACTGCATGTGAAAGAAAGGTAGGAAAAACATCATTGTTGATTAATTTCAAGAGTTTTTTTTTTAAACAAATGACAATACAAAGCTAAATGTGACAATAATTGTAGTGTAGATTTTCTCATAATTACTACTCTTCAGATGGCTTGCTATACAGAATAAGGGTTTGGGGAGAAGAGAGAGGGAAAATAGGAGGAAGTTTTATTGTAGCCCAACAGGTTCATCTTGCCTGCTGCATAGAAAAAGCCAATCACTAAGACAGTAGGTGTTGCATCCAAGAAAGTTTAATAATCACAAGGCAGCTGACCAAGGAGGATGGGAGATATTTTCTCAAATCCATCCTCCAGAGAATTTGGAGGCTAGAGATTTTAGCAATAGTTTCATGGGCAGGGGGATAGGGAATGGATACTGCTGATTGCTGGGTTGGGGATGAATTCACAACAATGCTGAAACTGTCTTCATGTGCTGAGTTCATTCCTGGGTGGTGGTTACTGGTCTGGGTGGTATCAATTGGTCTGCCAGAATAGAAGTTCTAAAAAATATCTCAAACAACAGTCTTAGGTTTCATAAGAGTGATGTTAGCTGTAGAGGCAGTTAGGGAAGTTTACAAATCTTGTTACCACCAGCCACTTGATTCCTGAGCAGTAAGCAAACTAGGAAACAATGACTGGTTATTGTTTAATTATTGTATACCTTAGCAGAATTCAAGCCCCTACCATAATTTTAACCTTGTGTCCTTTCAATAGTTTTACAAAGGCAGTTTCGGTTCCCCAACAGGGAGGGAGTTAGCTTTGGGAAGGGACTATTAGCATACTTGCTTTAAAGTTAAACTGTTAAACTAAATTCCTTAGTTAAACTATAGACTAAATTCTTTCCATATTTACTGTGACCCACACATAGGGATTAGCAAAGACAGTTAGCTTGTGATATTAGAAGCAAGATGAAGTCAGTCATGTTATATTTCTCTCACTGCTATAATTTTGCAAAGGTTGTTTCAGGTTCACCTTGCACTGAAGAACTAACTGCCTTTTTCCTCTGGAGAGGAAATCAGCAGAGGGTCTAATTGTCCCACAACCCAAAATAATTTGATAGCTCCTAGTTGAAATGATGCTTTAAATTGAGGGATATTGATTAGTGAATATCTACTTGACAATGCATACCAATCAAAGGTCATCTATGGACCTTTCTTATTAAATTTGCAAACATTATCTTAGCACATATTATATGCCACAAACAAGACATGCTTCTTTACCTCAAGGAGCTCTTAATCCAGTGAGAAAAATGGATTATAACCAGATGGTTAAATCACAGTCATTCAAACTCTAAGAGAGGCAAGTATAGGCAGTGGAAGCACAAAGGAAGAGTTTCTAACCATGGCTCATGGTCAGGAAAGGCTTCTTACAGGAGGGTGATATCAAAGTTGAGTTATGAGCATTAAAATATAATTAGCCAGGCACGGAGTTCAAAGAAGGCATTTTATGCAGAATAGCACAATGAACTAGCTATTTTTCCCAGGGCTAAATTAGAGCACAGGAATGGAAGAGATTAATCTGGAGGGGTATTCAGGAAAGATCATCTAGGGCACAAAACTGCCATGTTAAAGAGATTGGAATTTGTCTTAAAGACAATAGGAAGCCATTCAAGGGGTTCAGAAGGGGCGAGACATGGTAAGATTTGTGTTCTTGAGAAATCATCTTTGCCCCTGTATGAGCATGCTAAGGCTATTAATGGAGACCTGTGGGTCTCCTGTTCAGGGAACAGCTATAAAAGCAGAAAAACTCCTCTCTGGTTTTGTTACTGAATTGGATTTTTAAAATAATGATACAAAGATACCCTTGTCTTATTGTGTTTTAATGCCACATATCTAGGCTGTTTTTGTTTTGTTTTATATCCTTGATTGCAGAAAGAAATTATCATTTCCCATGTTACCAATTAAGGAACAAAGGTCTGTTGAGATTTAATAACTAACACAGGTCACAGAATAATGACAGAACTGGGATTCACACCCAGGACTGTGTGACTACAAAATCTCTGCTCTTATACTTTTACTACGTCTATAATTACAGACTAAATAAAAAATTTTACTCCAAAATTTTATTTCTGGGGAAGAAGAAAATTGCCAGAAGAAAGTTGATAGAATAACATTTGCCTTCATTATATGATGAAAAGCAAATTGTCAGCAAAAGAAGGTAAAGACAGAAGGGAGTTGCATGCCAATATCTTTTAATAATATAGATATAGAAATCATCAACAAAATATCAACAAACCAAATACAGTGATGTATAGAAAGAATTATACATTGGGATTTATTCCAGGTATGCAAAACTGGCTCAACATTCAAAAATGAATCGATGAACCACATTGACAGGCTGTGGGAAAAAATGACAAAATTCAATACTCATTCATGATTTAAAAGAAAAAAAATCCTCTCAGAAAACTAGGAATAGAAAGGAAGTTCCTCAATTTGATAGAGAACATCTACAGAAAACCTCTAGCTTACGTTGGTACTTAATAGTGAGAAATGGAATGTTTTTCCTCAAGATCAGGAACAAGGAAAGAATGCTTCCCCTCAAAACTCCCATGTAACATTGAAAGTATGGGAATTCCTAGCTATTGTGATAGGACCAGAAAAGGAAATACAAGGCATACAGTTTGAAAAGGAAGAAAAAGCAAGCTGTCAACTAAAAAGGAATGACATATTTTTACTGTATTAACTAAAGTAATATCAATTATAACTAATTTCAAGTATTGCCGTACCATTTACAACATGTTTTCATTGACGCTATCTTATTTGGGCCATTAAGTTAGATGAGACAAATATTTCTTTCTCTTCCCTGAAGAATAGAGGTAGCTAATTTAATTCCCATTTATAGTAGTAATGGTTAAGAGTAAAGGGTATGTAATGAGACAGATCTTTTGAGTTCCAATCTGCCACAAGCTGTGTTACCTTAGGCATGTTATTAAACCTCTAGACATGTTTCCTCATCTGTAAAGGGGGAAAAGTAAGATCCATTTCAGAAATATTGTTTCAAGTAGCAAATGATATTTCAATCTAGACATCTCATATACCAGCTTTATAACCTATGGCAAGTTACCTACAATTTCTAGCCTCAGTTTCTTCAACTGTGACATGGGAATATTGATACAGCCTACTTCTTGGATTTTTTTTAGGATTAAACTAGAAAACATGCGTAAAGCACTTACGACCTGTTACACAATAAGCACTTAGTAAATGGCAGTGGTCATCGTTACTGTTGTATCCATTATTTGTGTTTGTTGATAAAGAAAGTAACTGAGAGGAGGATGTGGGCAAAAGAAGAAGGATCAGTTCAGGAGAGAAGTCAGGACACACATACAAGTGGCTAGATTGCAGAGGATCATGAATGTCAGATTAAGGCAGAGAAGAGATGAAAGGTTTAGAACCTTATAGGAAAATGATTCAAGAAAGTTTCTGTTGCTACTATGTATGCCAAGCCAGTCTTCATGGAGCTAAAGCTCCTATGTCAGAAAACTTGTGAACAGTTTAGAACTCCAGTGATGCATTCTTGCTTATAATTTCCCATCAAGTTTTGCCCTCTCCTTTTTCCCAGACAGCTTATTTGCAAGAAGGAGGAGGGAGGGAGGGAGGAAGGGAGGAAAGGCCAGGCACCCCACAATGCTCCAGGGCCACTGGGAGGCAGTGCCAGCACCTGCTGTTCAGGGAATAAGATGCAGCCCTGATTTAGCATGATTGCTGCTGAAAGTCTTTGGAGCCTGGCCAGCCTGTATCCTTCCTGGGGTTCTTATTTTGCAATCTGTTTGCAAATAGAAGGAATGTTGCCAATTTGACTGGGGCATAGAGTCCAGCAGAGTTGATGATGGTAATAACTTTGCAGTAGCTGGGCATTTAAGCCATCAGGGAACCTGAGGGCAGGGGGAGATCTGTTGCTTTGAATAACAATTCTTGGCTCTAATGGCCTTAGGATGATGGGTGGGACTTTCAGCGCATTTTCCTCCTCGGCCAGCATCTGTTCCTTGGATTAAGGGAAAGGCTGCCATTCTCTACAGAAATAAAGACCCACTTGTTTGATATGGACAAACTTGTCCCTGGCCCAGGTTGACGTCTTCTGACAGGGCAAGGAAGTAGTAGAGATGGACAGGACCCTGAAAATAATTTATAGAAGTGTGAGCTTTGCCAGGTTTGTGTGTTACTGCTTGGGGAGGCTGGCTCAGGATGCCAGGTTAGGCTAGCAAATTCAAAGGCAGACGTTTCTGCCTACACAGCAGCCTCCTGGCCGGAAGTTGGGGGTGGATCCAGATGGGAATCATATGCCTGTGCCATGTGTGTTTGCATTGGAGGTGAAAAGAATCTCATGGCTGACAACTTTCTTAGGGCTCTGTGCAGAACTCACAGCATGAGGAGTGAGGAAGCTGCTAGGGTGATTCTGTGCCTTGAATTTTAGAAAATCATAATAGGCTTTGGTACTTGGACTGAACCTGGGCCTGTCATCTAATTGGATGCCAGATTAGGAAACTCTAGACCACTCAAAAAAAGTCTACTTTTTCTTGTCACATAAGGAAAAACTGTCCAATGCCACTGTTTTATGCTTTTTCAGTTTCTGTCCTTCCTTTCCATTCCAAGATTCAAATTCAGTGAATGTTTAAGCACCTACTAAATCCTAGAAACCAAGTGCTACAGGAAGCAAGTCATTATCTTCATCTTCTAGATAAGAAACTGAGATTGGTCACATAGCTAGTAAGTGGCAGAATCAGTATTCTCTGTTCCACAGCTTAACTCTCCGGCTTTATCCCTTGCAATTTCCCTGGCATATTCTGCATTCTAGCTGTACTGAACTGCTCTTAATTTCTTGAGCACTCTTTCTTTAACCTGTGTTTTTTACACAAACTTTTCTATCTATCTGTAACTCTCTCCTCCCTCCTGGCCTCTCACCACCACTGGCTTCCTGCTCTCAATCTGTTTTTGAATAAATCCTACTCATCCTTCAGATCTCAGCACAGCTATCACTAACTTCAGAGAGCTTGTATCTGGCACATAGTATGACCTCAACAACTGTTTGAAAAATAAGTAAAAGAAGCAAGATTCCCTTGGCCAGATGTGAGACAATGGAATAGAAACCAGGGATCAACAAAAATGAGAAAAGCCGGAAGTTGGAAGTTATCTTTCGGAAAAGTTGAGCTAAAGGAATGAGGTACCTTGGATTTTATGGAATGCTTTTGGCCTTGAGCACAGGTGGAGAAGGAACCATTGAAAATACTGACAAGCCAAGATACTTATGGTAAGATATTGGGTCTTTTTTGACTTTAAGTTCAGATCTAATGTGGAGTCTAATGTACCACTTGCTTAAAAGGTCTTATTATCTTCTACAAAAGCAACAACATATTTTTCTAGAATCTTTACTGCATTTGTGACATTGACTGAGGTTGCTGCTGACAGTGTTGACACAGAAGAGCCTTTGCCTTAACTAAGTTTATCTACCAAGGACTTATTCCTTTGCATTCTGGCAGCTAGGTACCTAGTTTTCAGGTTGATAAATCCAAAGAACTCAATTCAATTTCCCTGAGGATTTTATCCTTCTATCTTCCCACTACAGGCAAGTCACAGAGCCATGACCTTTTCATGGGGAAGTTGTTACATAAGAATATTTTAAAATCTCAGAGTCACAGACTGTCAGAACTATTAGAAACCTTAAAAATCATTTAGACATACTCCTATCAATGGGAATGAGGTCACAGAGAAAGTAATGGTTAAGTAACTAGGATCCCCTGACTCTTTTGTTTGGAACTTTTTCTATGATGCCATAACCATAGTCCCATAGTCACTGAATTTGAGGGGTTGGGGTAGAGGGACAAGGAGGATGTGCTCAACTGCATAATTAGAGTTATCAGAAATGTCACTGGCTTTCAAGTCAGACACACTCAAGCTTGAATCCTGGCTTCATCTCTACAAGCTTTGTGACTTCAGGAATGTGACTTGATTTCTCTGAACCACTATTTTCTCAACTGTATAATAGAGATACTGATGTTCACTTTGCAGCGTAGTTGCTAGGAATGATGCTGATCAACACAGAATGCCTAACAGTAGGCATTAGCTATCGTGCATTGCAGTAGGTGGCCTTTTTTTTAAAGATACTTTAGCAAAATTGGGATAATTGAAACATTTTTGAGGTTCCTAGTTGACAAGCTATCTCAAGAATACACAATTACTCTGGTACATTTCAGCAACTTGTAGTTGCCATTCTTTAGACAAAGATACGTTGTCACAGAAAGTCATCAGTGGGTGATGTCTGGGCCTTCTTTACTTTGTTTAGAGTCACTATTGTGACTCCAAGTTGCTATGGAGGATTGAACATTTCAAAGATAGAATTACAGTAAGCTATAGATGTCTTACTGTGTTGGAGTCTTTGAACTGTCAAGTGAACTGCTAAAATCTGCTGAGATTTGACATAAATAGAGTCCTGGGGAGTGAGGCCTACCAACTAAAGAGACAAAGTTCTACACCTGGGCATTTTCCATTGGAGAGTCATAGAAGTTCCTTACATATCATCTAACAGTAATATTTTCTTGGGTAATAGAGGTAATACTGGACTTGAAATTAGGAAGCCTGGGCTCCAGTGCCATCTTTTTCACTGACTAGATTCTAATCCTAGACAGGCTATTTAGTCTTACTTCCTAGTTTGATTCTAGGTTCCTCCCCTGCACTATGTTGTTTCACATCTCTATACCTATATTCCCAGTTTTTCTGACTGAAATGTTTTATATTATCCCAAATCCCCAAACTTTACCTGGAAATCTTACCTTTCCTTAAGTCAGAGAGAGCCTTCTTTAGGAAAACATTCCTGATCTACCAGGCTGGGATTTGTTCTGTCATCTGTGATCCCAGAGACTCTACTTCATCACTCTGCCACGTTCTGGTAACACTGGATTGTAAACAACTATTTACATCTACCTCATCCCTAATCTACTGTGAGGTCCTGGAGAGTGAGGATACATAGCATTTTTTGTTATATCCTCAATGATTTTACTCTAGTATGTACAAGGTGGAACTTTAACAGAAACTGAATGAAGAATAGAATTTGGATAGGTGGAAGGGAGAAATCCAGGGAGACTTAAGTGATGAGAACAAAGACATGGGCACTGGAATGAATAACAGTTCTACATTCAATTAATTTATTTATTCATGGATTCACTTATGCATTCATTCATTTATTCACTTATTTAGCAAACATTACAACAGGAGCCTACTGAATGCCAGGGTACAAAGAAAAATAAAGCCTTATCTATAAGACTGTTCCATTTTGGAGGATGAAAGATTCAGGCAAGTAAACAAGCATTTTGCAATATAGCATGATGACTGTTGTGATAGGATGCACAGGTTGCAGAGGGAGAAAAGAGGAGGTACCTATGTGAGTTTGAGGATTAAATAAAGCTCCTCAGAGGAAATGACACCTCAGCTGAGGCTCAGAACATGCGTAGGAGTGAACCAGGCTGGCAGAGGAGGAAAAGCATTCTAGAGCTATGTTGGGGCTGTTAAAGAGCCAGGTCTGGCAGAAATAGAGAGCTTAGTCTGGAAGAGCTGGGCTACATGAGGTTGGAGAGATTGACTTAGTGACATAGGATTAAAAACCAGATTTAGATGTGGGAAGGCACAATTAAACTAAAAATTGGGGTGCTCGCATAGGCATGCCACAGTTGCCAGAAGGAATCAGTTTGGAAAGACTTGGCAGATATTGAATTGGTCTGATCCTGTGGTAGTCCCTCACTCTTCTTTAAACAAAAGCTTAGAGGAAAGTTTTTCATTAGGAAGAATTGTTCTGTTTTGGAAAGAGAATGACCTCAGTTTATCCTGTGTGATGTGTTCCACAAGCATATTCTTAGAATATAGCTTCTAGCATGTGGCTTCATTTGCCCAGAGGGATCCATGTGGATTTCTGAAGTTTCTGAAAACCAAACTAAAGTATTTCAAAAATCATCTGCAGTAAATGTAGTCTCCCTATAATATTCAGAGGTACACACCATTAATATCAGTTTTATATGCGAGGGATCAAAACTCAGACACTTTAAATGACTTTTCCAAAATCATGCAATTACGTGGCATAGCACACAGATTTTCATACTCTCAATCCTGTGCTTCCTCTACTACTTCACAAATTGTGTGTCTCTAAACATCAGGAACTCTGCTGTTGGCATTTCTATTCCTTTAAAACCATAGAGGGTAAAACATTCAGTTGACATTTAGATTTAGTTCTCCAGAGCTGAAAACTCACATATGTGTCTACTTATAGGGCTTTGTAATATTTCAGCTTTAGTTTTTTTGTTGGCCCTGGTGTAAAATATCCTATTGTCCTAATTAAAGCACTGGTTTACCTCTCACTACAGAAATATTCAATAAAACTGCCAACCATTCAAAATAATTTATGGACTTTCAAATATGTTTCTCCTTTAAGCTGTTACAACTATTTCTAAACATATTGTATATTTGTTTGAGCTTTTAGTCCTGTTTTTAGTGTTGATCTACTGTTGATAAGGACACATTATAAAAGTTTTAAACGTCAGTAGAATCACAGACACTTAGAGCTCAAAGAGATATTAACAACTGCATATTCAGAATCTCATCAGGGAGTCATAAATGTTAGTGGGAAATTTTTTTGAAACTTCTTTTTTATTGGAGACTACCATATATACAGTAAAATGTTCAAATTTTAAGTACATAGCTCAATGAATTTTTACAAATAAATAGTGTTATAGGATTCTTGGGGTGTTGCTTTTGTCCCAGAAACCTCTGTGACCAGTGGCACCTTTGCCCAGGTTTTGCTCAGGCCTGCTGGGCTCATTCTGCCCACTCACTCTGGCAGGCTGCTCTCGGCTCATGCTACTGGCTTGGATCCTATGCCTGCCAAGGGTGAGCTAGGCACGGAGTGTCCAGGGGTGTTTGAGTGAGTGAGCCTGGGGTCCAGCCACTGCACATGCTTAGACATGCCAGCTGCTGCACTGAGGCAGGCAGCTCCAGGTGCCAGCACAGATGCTGGCTCTCTGTGTGGCTGTGGCTGGACCAGGCACAATGCAAGCAGCTTCCACAGCTGGCACTGGAAATGTGGTGGCCCCCAGAAGCTTGGAGACTCCAGGAACTGCACGGCCCCAAAGAGGGAGTCACAGCCCTGGCTCAGGGAACTCCCAGGTCTGGGATCCAGTAAGGGCCACAGCTTTTCTCTTCTTCTCTTTGCCCACAACATGGCAAGCAAGGGATGTGTTTCAGTCCTGTTTGTGTTACAGCTCTTTCAGCCCCACCATTCGGCAAGTCCCGAGTTCTTGTCTTGTGTCCAGGAAAAATGAGGTACACAGACAAGTGGAGGGTGAGCAAGTTGAAGAGGAGCTTTGTTGAGTGGCAGAATAGCTCAGAGGTGGCCCTGGAGTGGGTAATTCCTCTCTGCAGACAAGTCAATATGTTGAGTGTTCAGCTCTCAGCAGAAAGGGGGCCCTGGAATGGGTAGCTCCTCTCTGCAGCTGATTGTCCTAACATCTGCAGCTTTCAGCAGAGAGGAGCCCTTGGAGAGGGTAGCTCCTCTCTGCAGCTGGTCATCACATGGATTGTTTAGCTCTCAGCAGAGGGGTCCCTGGAGTGGGTAACTCTTCACTACAGCTGATTGTCCCCACATCTGCTCAGCTCTGCCTGAGCCCAGGGCTTTTATGGGCCTCAGAGGGGAGGAGGTACACCCTGATTGGTCCATGGGTAGCCATAGGTTGATCCAGAAAAGGCACCACAAGTTCCCCCTCCAGTCAGCAGGACAACTAGCAGCATGGTTCTCAGCCTTCAGATCCTCCCCAGCTTGAAGGTAGGGCCTCACTGGGGATCTGTTCCCTTCTTCCCAGGAATCTGTCTGCCTCCTACTGCTGTTCATGACCCCAGGCTTTAGGTGCCAAAGAGTGCCTGTAAACCAGCTATGAGCTGCCCTCAGCCCTGCCATGACTTCCTTCCTATGCTCATTGGCACCCAAAGACTGGAGTGGGCTGAGGTGGCAGGGGGCTGGTGTGTCAGCACTGCCTCAAGTGTGTGCACACCCAACCACACTGCAACAGTACCCAGGCTCAGCCCTGGCTTTGCTCCAAGATAGGAGTGGGTGCTGACAACAGGAAGAAGCCAGGTAGTGGGAGTAGGCATTTTCAAGCCTACAAAGACAGGGGGGCTTTCTGGGCCCCCAAGAGTGCACAGATGCCTGGGTCTGCAAAAAGGATTTGAACAGCTACAGCTGTGCCCAAGGTGGGGCGGGACTCCTGCCTGCTCCATAGAGTGGGAGACCTAGGTCTATAGCCATGACTTGGACATCTGCAGCTGTACCCAGGAAGCTCCCACCCCAACAACTCAGAAGGAGTGGGGCTTCCACCTGTCCCTGGCACCCTCTGGCTCTATGGAGTGTGCAGCCCCAGCCGTGCCTTCCACTGCAGCTGGCATGATGGCAGCGGCCATTCCTGACAGGCCACCACTGCCATTGCTAGTGTAACCATGACCCTGATAAAAATATAGAATATTGCTGATTACATGGAAGACTCCGTGGTTTATTCTTCCAATTAATACCCTCTAAGGTTACAGATATTCTATAAACTCAGATTCTTTTGCTTGTTCTAAAGCTTTCTATCAATGGAATAATACAAGCTGTATACTCTTGTATATGGCTTCTTTTATTCAACAATCTGTTATCCATATTATTGTGTTTAGCAATAGCATATTTCTCACTGATGTATAATATTGTTATACCACAATCTATTTGATTCACTGTGATAATATTTGGTATAGGATTTTTGAGTCTATGTTCATGAAAAACACTGGGCTATTATCCTTTTTTCTTGTAATGTCCTTATCAGGTTTTGGGATCAGGGTTATGCTGGCCTCATAAAATTATTTGGAGAGAGTTCCCTTGTTTTCTATTTTCAGAAAGACTTTACGTAAGAATCTTCCTAAAATGACTGGGTGAATCTATCAATGAAGCTACCTGGGTCTAAAATGTCTTAAGAGAAGATTTAAACTATTAACTTATTTTTTTTGATAGATATACAGTCATCCCTCAGTATCTGCAGAGGACTGCTTCCAGGACCTCCTCGGACATCAAAAATTTGCATGTCCTCAAACCTGCTGTTAGCCCTGTGGAATCTGCAGATAAAAGTTAACCCTCCCAATCCTATAAGTGGGTTTCATGTCCTGTGAATACTATTTTTTTTCCTCACTCTGTTGCCCAGTCTGGAGTGCAGTGATGATATTACTGCACTGCACCCTCAACCTCCTGGGCTCAAGTGATCCTCCCACCTCAACCATCCAGGTAGCTGGGACTACAGACATGTGCTATTACACTTAGCTAATTTTAATTAATTAATGGTTTTTTTTTTGTAAAAATTTGGTCTCATTATGTTGCCTAAACTGGTTTTGAACTCCTGGCCTCAAGCAGTTCCCCTACCTTGGCCTCTCGAAGTGCTAGAATTACAGGCATCTATGCCAGGCCAGAGTACTATGTATTTGATCTGCATTTGGTTGTGGATGAAAAACTGTCCATGTGGAGGGCCAACTGTATTTACTGAAAACATTCACAAATAAGTAGACCTTGGCAGTCTAAACCCATGTTCAAGGGTCAGCTATAGTGCTTTGATATATATGTATGTTGTACTGAACCAAGCATAGAAAGTTAACACCAAAACAAAAGTATGCCAGATTTCAGGATCTTTATTGCTGGTGGCCACGGAGGACTCACGTTTCTCCAACTCGTGGCCCCGAAAGGAGGGTGTCAAGACTTTTTATACCCCTAAAACCACCTCGGGGGTGAGGGTGGGGAGCAGGGATGGGGATGAGGGGCTTCAGACATTCTGAGGGCTAGTGGATTCTGTAAATCACCTTCTGGGCGGAGATGAGGGTGAGGGGCAGGGGTAGGGGTGAGGAGCTTCAGACATTCTGAAGCCTAGTGAATTCTATAAATCACCTTCTGGGCGGAGATGAGGGTATGGGGCTGCGGACATTCTGAGGGCCAGGGGACTTTTGACATTCTGACTGTTACTTAAGCGGTTAACAAAAGTCAAGATAAGCATTTGTTTACACATTGTCTGGGTAGGGTGGAAATTACAAGTCGCAGGGGCCAAGATGGCCTGGGTTTGGACTGCTTGCCTATCACATTATGGGTTACAGAGAGCAATTTAAACAGAAAGCCAAGGTATGGTTGAGGTATGCAGTTTTATGGGGCTTTTACCATGTCACACACACACACATATATATATATATATATATATATATATATATATATATATATATTTATTATTTTTTTTTTTTCCAAATCCTTTCCCCTCCTTAATACAATTATATACCATGCCCTTTTGCAGTACCATTCTCTAGAGTAAGCGTGGTATATTTCTCTCTCCCACTGATGCTGGGCTTAGACATGTGACTTACTCTAGCCAATAGAATATTAGAATATGTGACTCAAGCACAAGCTTTAAATATGTTTTAGTGATTTTGTTTGGCCTCCTGCCATCTACAATGAGAAGAATTTGTCCTCAGATTGCTGCTAGTTTCAGATTGAGGAACTACTTGGCAGACTAAACCTAACCCAGAAGTCTGGAGCCAACCCTAGCTGATCTCAGCTGACATCAGATAACGTAAATCAATCTGCAGACTTATAAGAGAGGTTGTTATAGGTCACTTATATTTTAGAATTGTTTATTACATGCCATAGTCTCAGCAAAAGCCTGAAATAGACAGAGATTATTCAGATTTTCTAATTATTTCAATAAATAGTGTTTTTTGAGTAATTTGATCATTTTATTTAAATTTAGGATTTTTTTGGCCAAAGTTTAAATGACATAATCTTTTCTTTTTATATATTTAGGATCAATAGTGATATCCTTTTAAAAAATTAATATTGATAATTTATATATTTCTTTCTTTTTATTAAACTGCCTTCTAGAGTTTTATTAGTTTCATTAACCCTTTTATAGAAAATCTTTTGGTATTGTTTGAATCTTTTTGGATGTTTCAGCTTCATTATTGGCCATTGTGATGACTTTATCACTTTGAAGAATCCAAGCGTTTTGGAAGGTATATGCCAGGAAACTGAGGACAAGACCAAATATACATTTATTATAAATCACAGTATCATATTGCCACATACAGCTATATTATTATTGGAAAATTGAGTCTGACTCCATTTTTGACATTTGACTGCTAACACCTTTTAAGCCCCATCCTTCCTTCTCCTTCTGCATGTCTGAGCAAACTGATAGGAAAGCAGATTGCTTCTTCCTTCAGCACTGGAAGAATGTTCAAACCACACAAGTCCTGGTGTGTGCACGTGGGAATCCTCATGATGGCTCCATGTCCTAACTACCATAAACCCCCAAGCCAGCCTCTCTCCTGCTTTCTCAAGTCATTGTCAGACCAGTTTGAGAGACCGTTCTACTCTTGCCAGAAAGTCTCATTATGTGAGTAATAAATTTTTTTTCATACTCCTTTTGCATATGTGGCATCATCATTCTCAATGTCCAAATCAAATTTTATGTGAGAGAGCCCATCTCATCTTTGAAGGTGACCAAAACAAGAAGTTGCTAGATCTTTTAGGGTCTGTTTTCTTATTAGTTTCCAAATCTGTAAAATGAGAAATAATGTTTACCTGTAATACTTTTTTTAAGGTTTAGAAATAATGTGCAATGTAAATGTGCCTAATTATTTCTCTGGAACTTAACGGTCAACAAATTATATATAAAATAATAACTTAAAGCCAAACAAACCATAGCCCAATTCTCATTTTATTCTCTTATCCTTTAGTCTTTTCTTTTTCTTCATTGTAATTATTGCTATCTGACATTGTGTAGATCTGTTTATTTACTTGTTTGTTGTTTATCTCCCCCACTAAAATGTAAAGTACGTGAAGACAGGAAATATGTATGTCTGATCTGTGTAACCTCGGCACATAAAACAGTTTTGGTCCTATAAGCAGAGTTCAATAAACAATTAAAAAACGAATTAATTAATCAGTCAGGTATCTGTAGAATCTAGAGCTGCCTTTTTCACCTTGACCTGAATGACTGTGTTACTTTGTCTAAACTCCTTAATTCATTACACAGGACCTTAATATCTACCTCTGGCCCGTGAACATGACATTTGGAGTTGGACATTTTTGAATCTTCTCTTTTCCTTCTTCCTAAAGACTTTTGTCTGGTCAACTCCTGGCTCTCGGTTCTCTGGTTTGTTTCTAGTGGGACCCATTCTCTTAAGTTCTTGTTCTCTAGAATTCTCTTGTATTTGACTGTAGCCCTGTGACTGATATTCACTCACTGCCCTCTTTAGGCAATGAATGATGGGCTCATTTTTTTTTTTTTTTTTTTTGCTGCACAAACAAAATCAATTCACAGAGACCATTGCATTGCCGTAAAGAAAAAGTTTAATTAACACAAGAATGGCCACACCATGTAGGAGATGGAGTTAATACTCAAATCAATCTCTCAGAGAATATGAGGACTGGGGTTTTTCAAAGGTAGTTTGGGGAAAGTGGTGAGGGTGGCTAGGCAATGGGTTCTTGCTGCTGATTGGTTGGAAGTGCAATCATAGGGGTGTGGGAAATGGTCCTTCTGTGGGCTGAGTCCATTCTGGGTGGGGCCACAGTAGTGGTTGGCAGGTCCAGGTGGAGCCATTTGTGTCAGACATGCAAAACAACAACAACAACAAAAAAAAACCTAAAATATATCTCAAAAGGCCAATCTTAGATTCTCTAATAGTAATGTTATCTGCAGGAGTATCTTGTGACCTCCGGAATTATGGCCAAAAATCTATTATATTTATGCCTTAGCAGAATTCAGTCTCCTCTATCCTCCTAGCCTGGTAGTCTCTTACTGGCTTTACAAAGGCAGTTGAGTTCTGGGGATGGGCTATTATCATTTAAACTATAAACTTAACTAAATATCCCCCAAGGTTAGTTTGGCTTAAGCCCAGGAATAATTAAGGGCAGTTGAAAGGCTAAAGGCAAGATAGGAATTGGTTAGATCAGATCTCCCCCATTGCCATAGTTTCCTCAGTGACATAATTTTTGCAAAGATGGTTTTAGTAGATTGGGAATTAGTCATTTATTTTCATTTTAGAAGTGGAAAAAATGAAGATCAGAGACAACAAGTAATTTTCCTAAGGTCAACTAAGTTGGTGGCACAGCTGGGAAAAAAAAAAAAAGATGGGTCTTCTTTTTTCCAGCTCAACTGTCCTCCCACTCCAACTTGCCCCATACCCTGCCCAAAGATTGGCATTTTGCCATATTGCTTTCTCTGTTTGTTTCCAAAATCCACTGAATGGTGTTCAATAAAGCAAACACTGCTTTTTAGTACAAGTCAACCTTTTTCTAATTGATTTTTCTCATTTTTCAACAGATTTGTAATTGTTAATTTACTTGCTGAGTTGAAGGCAGCACCTGGTTTTGTCATTCTAACCCTTGGAGTAATTTAACTCTACCTTGTAAGACAGGTCCCTACGCTTATATTATTCTCTGTTGGCATTGTCTTTTCAATCAATCAGTCATGAAAAATTCATGCCCAAGGTAAAGCCCTAGTGAACTACTCTGAGAAAAATGTGATTATCGTTAAACAAAGGGGAGATCTTAGTGTTCTCTAAAATTCATTGGAGAGAGCAGCCTTTAATAAGAAAATATTTTATCTGCTATTTGTAATCCACAAGATACTCTCACTTTTTCCGTTTAAAATTGATCTATTCCAATTCTCAACTTTGGAAAACTTCTATAAGGTGAACTTTCATGAATGTAGATTCTAATAATTTGACATTTACAAAAGTTCAACTTGAGGATTGCATTAGTAATGAAAAATGTCTCAGCTAAACCTAGCAGGTTAATGGTGTAAATACAATTAGGATAATGTTACATTAGCTTTCTTAAATATGCTTATTTGATGTTGCAAATTACAAATATTTTGAAGTTTTCATTGAAAAAAATTTACTTATGTATTTATTTTTATTGTCCTCTGATTGTGGAGTGAGTGTTTCCTTCTTCAGATGGACTGAAGAAGGACTGCAACCTAGCTCCAGAGTGAACCTTTATCTTGGCTCTATCCCTGATGCCAGCAACAAAACTCAATATGGGCCTGGTTATAGCCTTAATATTGACTGAGACTGAATCTAGAGCTCTATCTTATCAATAGCTCATAAATATTTGCCATTAGCTTCAGGAAAACTTGATGAAAGAATTTGGTTGGTTTACTTCCTGCAGGCAAATAGTTTCAAGCACCTGGTCTGACAGTACCTAATGACTTGATCTCTGCCCTAGAAAGCAATACCATACCATATAGTTGTGCAGTAGATCAGTCAACTCCTTTGAGAAAGAAAAGGTTTTTTATGAACAAGTGCTGCTCCCTCTCTCTTAGATTTACTGCTCTGTTTGTTATCCACCAAAGCTTTTAATTAAAAAATCTTCATCCATCTTGAGAAAGCAAATTGAAAGCATGACAGTTTTAGTATTTCCTTTTAATTTGCAATGTGATTCCAAAAGGGAGGAGAGAAATGTTTAGGAAATAATGTTCAAAATGAAAAAAAAAAAAAAGAAGGCCACTGAATTGTTTGTTATATAGAGCTACAGCTTTAGAGTCAAATAAACCTGAATGTGAATGCTGGTTCTACCACATTGTCAATATTGTCCCCCTGGGCAACTTCTCATGGTTAATTTCTGTGAGAGCTTCAGTTTCCTCATCTGTAAAGTGGAAATATTAATACTATCCTTGCAATGTTGTTATGATTGCTAAATGAGATTTTTTAGAAAGTTCCTGGGATATCATAAGTACTTAGAACAAAATAGAATGAAAAATCAATTAGAAAAAGATTGACTTGTACTAAAAAGTAGTATTAGCTTTACTGAACACCATTCAGTGGATTTTAGAAACAGAGAAAGAAATATGGGAAAATGCCTATCTATGGGGCAAGTTGGAGTCGGAGGACAGTTGGGCTGGGAAAAACAAGACCCATCTTTTTTTATTCAGATATGCCACCAACTTATTTGACCTTAGGAAAATTACTTGCTGTCTCTGATCTTCAATTTTCCCACTTCTACATATAATGAAAGAAGCATATATTTTAGAACTGAACGAACTCTAAGAAGAGTATTTGCTTTAGCTATCTAAATTCCAACCAGTAAAGTGTTGTTATTTTGATTTTATAGATGGATCAACTAAGGTAAAATAACATACTAAAGTTTGCAAAGATAGTGAATTCTAGCAAGGCTAGAATCTAATAACAGATATACTATAGGTTTTTTTAAAAACATTTTTTCTCTCTCTAGTTCCCATTTATACTAAGAACAAATAATAGGACTAATTTAGTTATAAAATTAAAAGTACATTTTAGTCTCATTATTCTTGGCATGACTATTTGTATAAAGTCTCTTAACAATAGTGATTGGCCGTATAGGCTTTTTTAAAGTTGACTTTGTTGGAACTTTTTAATAAGGAATCTCAGATTAGATTTTTAAAAGATTTGAGGCTAAGAAATCAAGCCAAGGATTTGTTATCACACTGTGCCTGTAATACCTGTACAAACTGCTTAACTTAGGTCCCAAAATCTTGAGGTGCATGGGTCTGTCAGAAAGTGATATATTTTATTTACCATAGGCTTTTTCAAGGTCTTTCTATTAGCTCTGTGAAGTTAATATCAACTTCTCAGAGTAATTTAGTCATGTCTGAAAATATATCATTCCAGTCAAAGTCTTGGTAAAATAGCTAGTGTCATTAATTATGTCCTGGACAAAAGAAAACAGATTCTTATTGAACTAATGTAAATAACTATGCTGTCATTAATTAAGAATACTCACAAATGCTTTTTAAATTCTGGAGAAATTTTGTGAGAAAGATAAATGTTGAATTTTGTTTACAAATAAATACTTTACCCAATTGTTGCAAGCACTAAAAACTTCAAAAAAAGTTTTCTTAATGCTGCAAAATAAAGCATAAAAGGAATCTGTAATGTTTTAAATTAAAAAGTTATGAAAATCATTTGATTCCTTTATCAGTTTAGTCCCAGGAATTAACTATTGTTCTGGTTGATATTGAGTTAGCAATACTTATGAATGTATTAGCTTTTTAATTAGAGTCCTGGATTTCTTTTTTTTTTTTTTTTACCTAATCCAATAGTATCATTTCTAAAGTTATCAGAAGCATGCATTTAAGAGTACTTGTCAGGGTGTATATTATGAATTTCTTTGAAAAATAAGTAAATTTTCTGTTTTTGTGTCAGTTTGCAGAGAATGATGGTTTCCAGCTTTATCTATATCCCTGCAAAGGACATAAACATCCTTTTTTATGGCTGCATAGTATTCCATGGTGTATATGGGCCACATTTTCTTTATCTGGTCTATCATTGTTTGACGTTTGGGTTGATTCCAAGTCTTTGCTATTGTGAAGAGAGCCGCTATGAACTTACGTGTGCATGTCTCTTTATAATGGTTTATAATCCTTTGGGTATATACCCAGTAATGGGATTGATGGGTCAAATGGTGTTTCTAGTTCCAGATCCTTGAGGAATCACCACACTGTCTTCCACAATGGTTGAACTAAGTTACACTCCCACCAACAGTGTAAAAGAATTACTATTTCTCCACATCCTTTCCAGCATCTGTTGTCTCCAGATTTTTTAATGATCGCCATTCTAACTGGCATGAGATGGTATCTCAATGGGGTTTTGATTTGCATTTCTCTAATGACCAGTGATGATGAGCTTTCTTTCATATGTTTGTTGGCTGCATAAATGTCTTCTTTGAAAAGTGTCTGTTCATATCCTTCACCCACTTTTTGATGAGGTTGTTTTTTTCTTGTAAATTTGTTTACATTCTTCATAGATTCTGGATATTAGCCCTTCATCTGATGGGTAGATTGCAAAATTTTTCTCCCATTCTGTTGGTTGCTGGTTCACTCTAATGATAGTTTCTTTTGCTGTGCAGAAGTTCTTAAGTTTGATTAGATCCCATTTGTCTATTTTGGCTTTTGTTGCCAATGCTTTTGGATTTTAGTCATGAAGTCCTTGCCTATGCCTATGTCCTGAATGGCATTGCCTAGGATTTCATATACAGTTTTTATGGTGTTGGGTCTTATGTCTAAATCTTTAATCCATTTGGAGTTAATTTTTGTATGAAGTGTAGGGAAGGGGTCCAGTTTCAGCTTTCTGCATATGGCTAGCCAGTTTTCACAACACTATTTATAAAATAGGGAATCTGTTCCCCATCGCTTCTTTTTGTCAGGTTTGTCAAAGATCAGATGGTTGTATATGTGTGGCATTACTTCCGAGGCCTCTGTTCTGTTCCATTGGTCTATGTCTCTGTTTTGGTACCAGTACCATGCTGTTTTGATTACGATAGCCTTATTGTATAGTTTGAAGTCAGATAGCTTGATGCTTCCAGCTTTGCTTTTTGCTTAGGATTGTCTTGGCTATGCAGTCTCCTTTTTGGTTCCATATGAAGTTTAAAGCGGTTTTTTCCAGTTCTGTGAAGAAGGTCAATGGTAGCTTGATGGGGATAGCATTGAATCTATAAATTACTTTGGGCAGTAGGGCCATTTTCACAGTATTGATTCTTTTTATCCGTGAGCAGAGAATATTTTTCCATCTCTTCATGTCCTTTATTGCCTTGAGCAGTGGTTTGTTGTTCTTCTTAAAGAGGTCCTTCACATCCCTTGTTAGTTGTATTCCTAGGTATTTTATTCTCTTTGTTGCAATTGTGAATGGGAGTTCACTCATGATTTGACTTTCTGTCTGTTATTGGTGTACAGGAAGGCTTGTGATTTGTGCACATTGATTTTGTATCCTGAGACTTTGCTGAAGTTGCTTATCAGTTTAAGGAGATTTTGGGCTAAGACGATGGGGTCTTCTAAATACACAATCATGTCATCTGCAAATAGAAACAAGTTGACTTCTTTTCCTAATTGAACACCCTTTATTTCTTTTTCTTGCCTGATTGCTCTGGCCAGAACTTCCAATACCATGTTGAATAGGAGTGATGAGAGAGGGCATCCTTGTCTTATGCCAGTTTTCAAAAGGAATGCTTCCAGTTTTTGCCCGTTCAGTATGATATTGGCTGTGGGTTTGTCATAAATAGCTCTTATGACTTTGTGATATGTTCCATTGATACCTAGTTTGTTGAGAGTTTTTAGCATAAAGGGCTGTTGAATTTTGTCAGGGCCTTCTCTGCATCTATTGAGATAATCATATGGTTTTTGTCTTTGGTTCTGTTTATATGATGGATTATAGTTATAGATTTGTGTATGCTAAACCAGCCTTGCATCCCAGGGATGAAGCCGCCTTGATCGTGATAGGTAAGGTTTTTGATGTGCTGTTGGATTCGGTTTGCCAGTATTTTATTGATTTTTGCATCAATGTTCATCTTGGATATAGGCCTGAAATTTTTTTTTTTAGTTGTGTCTCTGCCAGGTTTTAGTATCAGGATGATGTTGGTCTCATAAAATGAGTTAGGGAGGATTCCCTCTTCTTATATTGCTTGGAATAGTTTCAGAAGGACTGGTACCAGCTCCTCTTTGTACCTCTGGTAGAAGTCGGCTGCAAACCCATCTGGTCTTGGACTTTTTTGTAGGTAGGCTATTAATTGCTACCTCAACTTCAGACCTTGTTATTGGTCTATTCATGGATTCAACGTCTTCCTGGTTTAGTCTTGGGAAGGTGTAAGTGCCCGTGAATTTATCCATTTCTTCTAGATTTACTTGTTTATTTGCACATAGGTGTTTGTAGTAATCTCTGATGGTCGTTTGTATCTCTGTGGAATTGGTGGTGATATTCCCTTTATCATTTTTTATTGTATCTACTTGATTCTTCTCTCTTTTCTTTTTTATTAGCCCGGCTAGAGGTCTATTTATTTTGTTGATCTTTTCAAAAAATCAGCTCCTGGATTTATCGATTTTTTTGAGGGGTTTTTTGTGTCTCTGTCTCCTTCAGTTCTGCTCTGATCTTAGTTATTTCTTGTCTTCTGCTAGCTTTTGAATTTGTTTCATCTTGCTCCTCTAGTTCTTTTATTTGTGATGTTATATCAAGGACATAAAACAAGATGAGAGGGAATCTCACCCACTACCCCTCTTC
>CAUYLG010064350.1:0-18690 GCA_963573385.1 Cacajao melanocephalus | reverse complement strand
CACAGAAGTTTCTTATTATCCACCTTCTGAAGCCTGATTCTGTCAGTTCGTCACACTCATTCTCCGTCATGCCTTGTTCTCTTGCTGATGAGGAGCTGCGATCCCCTGTAGGAGGAGAGGCATTCTGATTTTGGGTGTTCTCGGCCTTTTTGCGCTGGTTTCTTCCCATTTTTGTGGATTTATCCACCTGTCGTCTTTGTAATTGCCGACTTTCAGATTGGGTCTGAGTGAACGTCTGGCTTGTTGGTGATGAAGCTTTTTCTGTTTCTTAGTTTTCCTTTGGCAGACACCCTTTCCCCGCAGAGCTAGGCTTCCCAGGTTCAGCTGTGCTTACTGTGAAACTCTGAGTTCTCAGCGCTTCCAATTGCTGTTTTTGTGGGGATGGGACCGGCTTAGCCAGACTCAAAGGGCACCCAGTCACGTATACTTGCACTGAGAAGCGCCGCGCCGCGCTGGGGTGCAGGCAAAACAGCTGCGCCGGCCAAAAGTGTCGCGCTGGTGACCTGAGTGGCTCCGCCGTTGGGTAGCTCCCAGTTTGTGGGCAACAGAAATTCGTCTGAAAGTGCAGCGTCCACTTGCTCTCTGCGCTTTCACTGGGAGCTACAATCCTGAGCTGTTGTTAATCGGCCATCTTGGATCTCTCTCCTCTCCATGTGTCTTGAATGCTCTTCTTCAGATCTTGCTAAGTTTCTCAGTAGACTTTAGTTTCTATTACCAAAATTCCTGTAAAAGTGTTCTTTTAAATGTCAACAATGACTCTTCATGTGAAACTATAATTTATTTTTCATCCATTTATATGATTTTTTCTCATCTAGAACAGTCCATGCACTGGCCATTATTTTCTTGAAACTACATTATTGATCACTGTTTCAGGGTATTCTACAGAAACACAAGTAATAGGTGTATAGATATAGACAAAGGCATGTAACTATAGTAGGAGGACAGGTCCTTAGGTAGCATTGGCTGATCCAGCTCTCTTCTTATAGTTCTCAGAACAACTGTGGAATATACCAAGAGTGTAGTGTCCTGAGATATGAAGGAACTGTCCAATAACAATCCACACCATATCCTTATCCCTTACAGAACAGGATATTCTGCAAAGCTTGAGCTCAGCAATTCAAGTTGTGTTCAGGTTATAAAACCTCAAGGCAGAGTACACTCAGGGTACTGTGCTTTGATGAAGAATTTGTACAGACCAGATTCCAGGTACTCTTGGCAGCTTTTCTGATCCTCGAGGGACTGGCTCACCATGAACCCAAGTCTTCTGTTTATTCTTGCGGCCTATCTGTGAGTAATAAATCCGCTTTGCCTGACTTTTACAAATGTTCTGTCTCACCAAGCTCATACAAATGATAGAGGTATTGGGGCCTTTTATTGCTCCTCACAGCTCTCCTCATAGTGTTAGGACTGCTGTGGCAGCTAGGTTTACTCTAAGCCCGTGCCAGACTTACAAGTCAAACTCTGCTGAGTGACAGAGAGGGGTTAAGATAGAAACATAATGGAGACATCTCTCTCTCATTCTATATATATATATCTACACCTTCCCTCCTCCCCAAATAATGTGTGTGTGTGTGTGTGTGTGTGTATGTGCGCAGACATACATAGAGAGGTTTATTTTAAGAAATTGGCTCAAGTGATTGTGGAGGTTTGCTTTGTAGGGCCAACCCATAGGCTGAAAATACAAGGAACAAATGATGTTGAAGTTTGGAGACTGAAATTCACACATAGGTCAGGCAGGATGGAAATACAGGCAGTGTGTCGATGTTTGGAGTGTTGTGACAGAATTTCTTCTTCAGAAATCCTCAGTCTTTCCTCTGGAAGCTTTTAATTGATTGATTGAGGTCTGCACAGATTGTTAAGAGTATCTGCCTCACCTAAAGTCTACTGATTGTAAATGTGAGTCATATCTAAAAAATACATTTAAAGTCTTATATAAACAGTTGTTTCACCAAACAACTGGGTATCACAGCCTAGCCAAGTTAGCACATAAAATTAATCATTACAGCCAGTAACAGATTTTCTCTTCTACCTCTGTCCCTCTCTAACTTTTCATTGGTTCTGTTTCCTAAATGTTTCTCTTTAACACTTATTTAATGCTATTTCTTCCTTTTCTTCTAATTGCGTTTATTATCTCTAGAAATCACTTCTATTCACGTGTCAAGTATAATCATGCCAAAAAGTTGACATATATTTTTCTTCAACTATGATTAGTACTTTAAACACTATATCAACATATATTTAACTGAGTACAGGCAAGATCAATGTTTATGTACCACAGATTATTATGAGTTAAAGAGTTCTAAGTCAGGTACTATTTTGTCATTATTCAGTAATATCCTACTGATATTCCTAGTTCTACTAACTCAAAAGATAGGCTTAAAAATCTAATACTTTACATAACATATTTCAAGGTTTTCTGGATTTTCTATCCTATATTAACCTCTAGGTTAATAACCAAATGGCAACTAGAGACTCTACTACTTGTCTTCATTTTATCTTCAGTTACATCTCTGGCCCATCATACAAGAAACCTCACTCATGAACATGCTGGGTAAAGTCAGGTCTTGTTTCTTTATACAAGCTCTTTGTATGTTATTCATTAAAAATAATTGTTGATCCAATACAAAGTGTCAGTCACTTTTTGGTTCCTCCACCATCTTGCCTGTCAGTGGACTTAGTCACATAGTTCAATAATTCATAGCCAGTTCTAAAAAGAAACAAAGACCACCTGGCAATGATTACATATTGATATCTACCATATTTAGATCTCTTTAGCACTGTTTAAATAATACAATATTAGGAATAAGAAGTGAGCAATACTAAAAAATGTTGTGACTAAAGTCTGCTTTTTTACTTTTCTGTATAAAATATTACTCTGATAAATGTTAATCTGAAATATAGTAAGGTGGACAAAAGCAAAATGTTTAGTTTACATGTCACACAAATTGATGGCATTATGTCCCATTCTGAGGTTGAATTAAATTATATTTCAAGTTCACCCACATGGGATCCCACTCATTGAGTTAATTAGAATTTACCAATTCTCATAGATCAAGGGGCCACAAGTCATAAGAGTAAAACAGGTCTTAAATATTAATAGTGGTGTCAGAAAATCTTGACTACACAAGCTAAATTATGATTTTCAAATTGAGTAAAGAATATTGCAGGGTAGAAAACTGAAAACAAGTGAGCAAACTAATATCAACAAAGTTTAAAGAAGATGTCTTTGAATATAGAGTTACAAAATGTAAGATACCCAGGCATTAACTGGATAAAGATAAAATGTTTTATTATATGTTTTATACAACTTTTAATCAAAAAATTATGTCCCCAGAGTCATCTCGATTGTTGGCATTTAGTTTTGAATACTAACATTTGTAATTCTTGTCAATTTTTTAAATGTTAAAATTGATTTAAATATTTTTAATATTCATAAGTGGGTATTGAACAATGAGAACACATGGACACAGGGAGGGGAGCATCACACACTGGGGTCTGTCAGGGGAAAATAAGGGAGGGACAGTGGGGGTTGGGGAGTCAGGGAGAGGTAGCATGGGAAGAAATGCCAGATATAGGGGATGGGGAGGAAGGCAGCAAATCACACTGCCATGTGTGTACCTATGCAACAATCTTGCATGTTCTTCACCTGTAACCCAAAACATAAAATGCAATTAAAAAAAAAAAGAAACAATCATTGAGTGAACTAGCAATCAACAGAATGGGAAAACATTTTTGCAATCTATCCATCTGACAAAGGGCTAATATCCAAAATCTACAAAGAACTAAAACTGATTTACAAGAAAAAAACAAACAACGTCGTCAAAAAATGGGCAAAGGATACGAACAGCCACTTTTCAAAAGAAGACATTTATGTGGCCAACAAACATATGAAAAAATCTGTGTGTGGGGGGGTGTATATATATATATATATATGTGTGTGTGTGTGTGTGTGTGTGTGTGTGTGTGTTTGTGTGTTTTGTTTTTTGTTTTTTAAATTATACTTTAATTTCTGGGGTATGTGTGCAGATATTGCAGGATTGTTATATAGGTATACACTTGTCATGGTGGTTTGCTTCCTCTGTCCCCAACCCCTTCACCTACATTAGGTATTTCTCCCTCCCCAAGCTCCCCACTCCCTGCTATTGTTCCCCTAGGCCCCCATCCCCCCACAGAACCCGGTGTGTGATGTTCCCCTCCCTGTCTCCATGTGTTCTCATTGTTCAACACCCAGTTATGAGTGAGACCATGCAGTGTTTGGTTTCCTGTTCTTATGCCAGTTTGCTGAGAATGATTGTTTCCAGATTCACCCATGTCCCTGCAAAGAACATGAACTCATCTGTTTTTATGGCTGCATTGCATTCCATGGTGTATATGTGCCACATTTTCTTTATCCAATCTATCATTGATGGACATTTGGGTTGGTTCCAAGTCTTTGCCACAGTGAACATACCTGTGCATGTGTCTTTGTAATAGGACAATATATAATCCTTTGGGTACATACCCAGTAATGGGATTGCTGGGTCAAATGGTATTTCTAATTCCAGATCCTTGAGGAATTGTCACACTGTCTTCCACAATGGTTGCACTAATTTGCATTCCCACCAACAGTGTAAAAGCATTCCTATTTCTCCACAACCTCTCCAGCATCTGTTGTTTCCAGATTTTTTAATGATCGCCATTCTAACTGGCGTGAGATGGCATCTCAATGTGGTTTTGATTTGCATTTCTCTAATGACGAGTGATGAGGAGCATTTTTGCGTGTGCTTTTTGGCCACATAAATGTCTTCTTTTGGGAAATGGCTGTTCTTATCCTTTGCCCACTTTTTGATGATGTCGTTTGTTTTTTTCTTGTAAATCTGTTTTAGTTCTTTGTAGATTCTGGATATTAGCCCTTTGTTAGATAGGTAGATTGCAAAAATGCTTTCCTATTCTGTTGGTTGCCAGTTCACTTTAATGATTGTTTCTTTTGCTGTACAGAAGCTCTGAAGTTTAATTAGATCCCATTAATCTATTTTGGCTTTTGTTGTCATTGCTTTTGTTGTTTTAGTCATGAAGTCCTTGCCTATGCCTATGTCCTGAATGGTTTTGCCTAGGTTTCCTTCTAGGGTTTTTATTGTGTTAGCTCTTATGTTTAAATATTTAATCCATCTGGAGTTAATTTTTGTACAAGTTGTAAGAAATGGATCCAGTTTCACCTTTCTACTCATGGTTAGCCAGTTTTCCCAACACCATTTATTAAACAGGGAATCCTTTCCCCATTGCTTGTTTTTGTCAGGATTGTCAGAGATCAGATGATTGTAGGTGTGTGGCATTACTTCCAAGGCCTCTGTTCTGTTCCATTCATCTGTATCTCTGTTTTGGTATGAGTACCATGCTGTTTTGATTACTGTAGCCTTATAGTATATATTGAAGCCAGGTAGTGTGATATCTCCAGATTTGTTCCTTTTGCTTAGGGTTGTCTTGGCTCTGCGGGCTCTTTTTTGGTTCCATGCGAAGTTTAAGGTGGTTTTTTCCCACTTCTGTGAAGAAGGTCAATGGTAGCTTGATGGGGATAGCATTGAACCTGTAAATTACTTCAGGCAGTATGGCCATTTTCATGATAATGATTCTTCCTAACCATGAGCATGAGATGTTTTTCCATCTGTTTGTGTCCTCTCTTATTTCCTTGAGCAGTGTTTTGTAGTTCTCCTTGAAGAGGTCCTTCTCATGATTTGGCTCTCTGTTTCTCTTTTACTTGTGTATAGGAATGTTTGTGATTTTTGCACATTGATTTTGTATCCTGAGACTTTGCTGAAGTTGCTTATCATCTTAAGGAGATTTTGGGCTGAGATGATAGGGTCGTCTAAATATACAATCATGTCATCTGCAAATAGAGACAATTTGATTTCCTCTTCTCCTAGTTGAATACCCTTTATTTCTTTTTCTTTCCTGATTGCTCTGGCTATAACTTTCAATATTATGTTGAATAGGAATGGTGAGAGAGGGCACCCCTGTCTAGTGCCAGTTTTCAAAGGGAATGCTTCTAGTTTTTGCCCATTCAGTATGATATTAGCTGTGGGTTTATCATAGATAGATTTTATTATTTTGAGAGAAGTTTCATTGACACCTTGTTTATTGAGAGTTTTTAGCATAAAGGGCTTCCCAGTATTTTATTGAAGATAAAAGTATTTTATTGCATCGATGTTCATCATGGATATTGGCCTGATATTTTGGTTTTTAGTTGTGTCAGGTTTTGGTATCAGCATGATGTTGGTCTCATAAAATGAGTTAGGGAGGATTCCCTCTTTTTGTATTGTTTGAAATAATTTCAGAAGGAATGGTATCAGTTCTTCTTTGTACGTCTGGTAGAATTCGGCTGTGAACCCATCTGGAACTGAACTTTTTTGCTTGGTAGGCTATTAATTGCTGCCTCAACTTCAGACCTTGTTATTAGTCTATTCACGGATTCAACTTCTTCCTGGTTTAGTCTTGTAAGGGTGTAAGTGTCCAGGAATTTATCCATTTCTTCTAGATTTACTGGTTTATGTACATAGGGTTGCTTGTACTAATCTCTGATGGTAGTTTGTATTTCTGTGGAATTGGTGGTGATATCCACTTTATCATTATTTATTGCATTATTTATTTGTTTATTCTCTCTTTTATTAGTCTGGCTAGCTGACTATCTATTTTGTTGATCTTTTAAAAAAAACAGCTCCTTGATTTATTGATTTTTTGAAGGATTTTTTTTGTGTGTCTTTATCTCTTTCAGTTCTGCTCTGATCTTGGTAATCTCTTGCCTTAGGCTAGCTTTTGAATTTGTTTGATCTTGCTCCTCTAATTCTTTTAATTTTGATGATAGAGTGTTGATTTTAAAACTTTCCTCACTTCTCATGTGGGCATTTAGTGCTATAAATTTCCCTCCAGACACTGCTTTAAATGTGTCCCAGAGATTCTGGTATATTGTGTCTTTGTTTTCATTGGTTTCAAAGAACATCTTTATTTATGCCTTCATTTCCACATTTATCCAGCAGTCATTCAGGAGCAGGTTATCCAATTTCCATGTAGTTGTGTGGTTTTGCATGAGTTTCTTAGTCCTGAGTTCTAATTTGATTTCACTGAGGTCTGAAAGGTTTGTTGTTATAATTTCCCTTCTTTTGCATTTGCTGATGAGTGATTTACTTCCAATTATGTGGTCAATTTTAGAATAGGTGTGATGTGGTGCTGAGAAGAATGCATGTTTTGTGGATTTGGGGTGGAGAGTTCTGTAGATGTCTATTGGGTCCACTTAGTCCAGAGCTCAATTCAGGTCCTGGATATCCTTGTCAATTTTCTTTCTCATTAATATGTCTTATATTGACAGTGGAGTGTTAAAGTATGCCACTATTATTGTGTGGGAGTCTAAGTATCTTAGTAGGTCATTAAGAACTTGCTTTATGTATCTGGGTGCTCCTGTATTGGTTGCATATATATTTAGGATAGTTAGCTCTTCTTGTTGCATTGATTCCTTTACCATTATGTAATACCCTTCTTTGTCTCTTTTGATCTTTGGTGGTTTAAAGTCCATTTTATCAGAGACTAGGATTGCAACCCCTGCTTTTTTTGCTCTCCATTTGCTTGGTAAATCTTCTTCCATCCCATTATTTTGAGTCTAAATCTGTCTTTGCACATGAGATGGGTCTCCTAAATACAACATCCAACGGGTCTTGATTTTTGTCCAGTTTGCCAGTCTGTGTCTTTTGATTGGGGCATTTAGCCCATTTACATTTAAGTTTAATATTTTTATGTGTGAATTTGATCCTGCCGTTTTGATGCTAGCTGGTTGTTTTGCCAATTAGTTGACACAGTTTCTTCACTGTGTCGATGATCTTTACCATTTGGTAACTTTTTGTAGTGGCTGGTACTGGTTGTTCCTTTCTTGTTTAGTGCTTCCTTCATGAGCTCTTGTAAAGCCAGTCTGGTGGTGATGAAATCTCTCAGCAATTGCTTGTCCGTAAAGGATTTTATTTCTCCTTTGCTTATGAAGCTTAGTTTGGCTGGATATGAAATTCTGGGTTTAAAGATTTTTCCTTTAAGGAAGTTGAATATTGGCCCCCACTCTCCTCTGGCTTGTAGGATTTTTGCTGAGAGATCTGCTGCTAGTCTGATGGGCTTCCCTTTGTGGGTAACATGGTCATTCTCTCTGGCTGTGCTTTGTATTTTTCTCTTCATTTCAACCCTGGTGAATCTGACAATTATGTGCCTTGGGGTTGCTCTTCTTGAGGAATATCTTTGTGGTGCTCTCTGTATTTCCAGGACTTGAATGTTGGCCTGCCTTGCTAGGTTGGAGAAGTTCTCCTAGATAATATCCTAGAGTGTTTTCTAGCTTGTATTCATTCTCCCAGTCACATTTAGGTACAGCCATCAAATGTAGATTAGGTCTTTTTACATAATCTCATATTTCTTGGAGGGTTTGCTCACTTCTCACTCTTTTTTCTCTAATCTTGCCTTCTTGTTTTATTTCATTGAGTTGATCTTCAATCACTGATATCCTTTCTTTTGCTTGATCGATTCAGCTATTGAATTTTGTGTATGGTTCGTGAAATTCTCGTGCTGTGTTTTTCAGCTCCATCAAGTTGTTTATATTTTCTAAACTAGTTAGCATTTCGGCTAACCTTTTTTCAAGGTTCTTTGTTTCTTTGCATTGGTTTAGAAAATGTTCCTTTAGCTCAGAGAAGTTTGTGATAACCCACCTTCTGAAGCCTCCTTCTGTCAATTTGTCAAACTCATTCTCCAACCAGTTTTGTCCCCTTACTTTTGAGGAGTTGTAATCCCTTGGAGGAAGAGAGGCATTCTGGTTTTTGGTGTTTTTATCCTTTTTGCACTGATTTCTTCCCATCTTCATGGATTTATCAAACTTTAGTCATTGAAGTTGGTGACTTTTGAATGGGGTCTCTGACTGGGCATGGTTTTTCTTGATGTTGAGGTTATTTCTTTCTGTTTTTTAGTTTTCCTTCTAACAGGCCCCTCTGCTGCAGGACTGCTGGAAATCCACTTCAGACCCTGCTTGCCTGGGAATCACCTGTGGGGGGAGCAGAACAGCAAGGATTGCTGCCTGTTCTTTCCTCTGGTAGATTCCTCCCAGAAGGGTACCCGCCAGATGTCAGCCAGAGCGCTCCTGTATGAGGTGACTTTTTGGATATACAGGGGTCAGGGAGCTGCTTGAGGAGGGAGTCTTCCTTGTCAGAGCTCAAGTGCTGTTCTGTGAGCTCCACTGCTCCCTAACAAGCTGCTGGGCAGGGGCGTTTAAGCCTGCTGCAGCAGAACTCACAACTGCTCCTTTTCCAAGGTGCTCTGTTTTAGGAATGTGTAGCTTTATTTATAAGTCCCTGACAGGCTGCTGCCTTTTTTCAGAGATGTTATGCCCAGACCAGAAAGGAGGGATTCTAGTCACAGGGTGCCTGCAGAAGCCTTGTTGAGCTGTTGCAGGCTCCCCTCAGCTGCTGTGTAAGGTTAGAGCTGTCTGAGTAATGGCGGATGGCCCTCCTCCCATGGAGTTCAACCATCCCAGGGTTGAACTCAAACTGCTGTGCTGGATGCAAAAATCCCAAGCCAGTGGGATTCAGTTTGTTGGTCTCTGTGGGGGGTGGGACCCATTGAGCCAGATTACCTAGCTCTCTGCCTTCAGCCCCCTTTGTCTCAGGTGTATGGGCAACTCTGTCTCACAGGGGCTTCAGGCACCAGTCAAAACGGTTGCTCAGATTTGTGCTGGGAACTCACTGTGCCAGCTGAATCGGCTGCCCAGATTTGCTCTGGAAACTTGCTGCACCTGTTGGCATGCGGGGATCTCCTGGTCTGTGGACTACAAAGACCGCAGGAGAAGCACGGCATCAGAACTGGAGGTCCGGAGTGGCCAGAGGTCCCCGATGGCCTCCAATGGGTAGGAGGGAGTGCCCTCTGGCCCACTGCACTTCCCGGGTGAGGCAGAACCCCGCCCTGCCTCAGTTTGCCCTCCTTGGGCTACACCCACTGTCCAACCAGTCCCATTGAGATGAACCTGGTACCTTGGTTGGAAATGCAAAGATCACTCACCTTCTGCATCACTCTCATTGGGAACTGTGCTCTGTAGCTGTTCCTATCAGGCCATCTTGGTGGAAGTCTTGTGTGTGTGTTTATGTGTACATATATTTAGGACAGATTTAGGACAGAATCACAAAGACTTAGTCTCCTCTTTAATAGTCTACTTTATCTGACACTTAAATATATTTTTGTATGGAGCTAGTTAATAATCTAACTGTAGAATTTCTTTTAAAATCATAGCAACTCGTGTCAATGCTGATAATTTTTTCAAAATCTTCTTGTGTTTTCTTATTCTTTTACATGATGAATAAAATGTTAGTATATTCTACCAGACAGAAAAATGAATTTTTAAAAAATGTTCTCTTTAGACTTGGTAGAGAAAAGCCAAAGCTACTTTCCTTTAGTAATTCTGTAAAAAAAAAAAATTGTGTTTTAACACCGTGTTATATCCTGGGAAACATCTCTTATCTTTGTCTGATCTTGTAAGAACCTCTCAGGGCAAACATAATGTGTGATTCTTCTTTGTATTTCCACTCTAGGCCTAGAAACACCTTTTATGCTTCTTCAGTCTGTTCACCTTTTATTCCTTTCTGTCTCCTTCAAATAAATCATTTCATCAGTCATCCTGTCTACCACCCATCACCTCTCATTCTTTACTTTATATCTGTAGTGCCTAATTTTCTACTACCTTTACTTTTGCCCTAAAATATCTTGTTTTCATTCTTGACACTATTTTTTTCTCCATGTGCACCTCAAATTATACTTTTATTCTTATGTATTGTTTCCTCTCATTGAAAAAAGTTCTTTAAAGATGGTCACCCACATAATTTTTACCCATTTTCTCACATCCATTTTAATCATACCAAAATTCTTTGCAATTTGCTTTTGAATCCACTATATTAGTAAAACTGCTCTTTTTTAGGTCACATAGATCTCATATATTTATCATTTTATTTAATTTTTACATTGTGTTTAAAAGTGCAAAAAATCAATTACATCTCTAATTTATATTATTTTGGTGTTTACATTCATAAAAATAGGCATTCTCGGTTACCCTCAGTCATTACCTGTTTCCATTCATCCATCTCTCTCCCTTCCCTCACATTTTCCTTTCATTGTTTATCTTTTTCTTTTAACTCTGTAGTCTCTTCTTCTACAATCCCATTCTTTTTGTAGTTTATCACTTTATAAGGATAACTCTCATGTCTACATCTTTAAAAATTCCTTGTTTTATACTCTCTATTCACCTTTTTCCTATTTCTTTTCCTCTATTCTCAGTTCTTTCTTTTTGTCTGCTTATGGCATCATGTTAATTCTTATTGTTCAGATTCAAATTATTGGAGTTATTGTTGTATGTTTTTTCTGTAAATCTATAGTCATTGAATATTAAAATTAATCCTTAATTCCAATGAGGCAGACATTTGTCACTCCTCACTGTAGAACATAAAAAAAAAATCAAAACTCTGAGGGTATTTGCTCATAATTTTTTTCAAAGTCATAATTTTTTAAATGTAATTTCATGGCTGAAAAAAAAATTGTTACTTGTTTCTCTATGATCATAAAATGAAGTCTAGCTTTATTCTGCTATTGAATGCTTTTCATTATTAAGCCCATAGTAATTCTCTTTCATTTTCCTTGAAATTATCAACACAAAAACTTAGCACCTGCCTACAATATCCAAAGGAACTTTCATTTTTATCCAAATCATTGTCAACAAGTGGAAAACAACAACATTGTCAACAATAACAACAAAGCAACAAAGAAACTATGTTTCCACCTTTGCTCAAGTTGTTCCATTTTCTCTCTTTCTCTTTCTTTTATTGTTGTTGTTGAGATAGGGTCTCACTTTGTCACCTAGTCTTGAGTACAGTGGTGTGAACACAATTCACTGTAGCCTCAACCTCCCAGGCTCAAGTGATCCTCAGCTTCTAACTCCTGACTAGCTAGGACTACAGGTACACAGCACCACATCTGGCTAATTTTGGCATTTTTTGTATAGATGACGTTTCACCATGTTGCCCATGCTTGTCTCATACTTAGGCTCAAGCAATCCACCTACCTTGGCCTCCCAAAGTGCTAGGATTACATGTGTGAGCCATTGTGCCAGGCTTGTTCTACCTTTCTATAATGAATAATTCTTTTCAAACTTTTTAAACTTAATGAAGCCGGGTGCTTTTGGTAAGACTCAGGCCATAATCTCTCTTTCTCCAGCAGGTCTACCTCAATAACCAGTCTCACAGCAATATTTAGAAAACTATCAAAAAGTGTTACTTTTTTTTTTATGTTTTAGAAGTTGGAAGGATGTAATATTCTTTTGTAGATGAGTTGCAAACTGTTAGTTCTGCTGCTCTTGGATACTTGCCAATATTTGGACCCACTAACTATCCTCTTTTTATCTGCCTCTCTCCACTACCTTTCCTAGCTTCTAGTAAACATAATTTACTCTCTATCTGCATGAGTTCAATACATTTTTTAGCTCCAACATATTAGGGAGAACATGCAATATCTGTCAGTTAGATAGAAGAAATAAAATCCAGTGTTTCTTAGCATGATATGGCTTGATTACTCTTTTTTTGAGCTGTATAGAATATTTCTAGTGAAATATTCTATAGAGAGAATAGTGAAATATTCTATAGAGAGAATATTTCTATAGAATATTTCCAAAGAATATTTGTTGGAATGTGCCACAGTTTTTTTTTATCTATTTGCATATTGAAGGATATTTTGGTTACTTCAAGTTTTGATAACTATAAATAAACCTGCTATAAACATCTATGTTCAAGATTTTGTGTAAGCATAAGTTTTCAACTCATTTGAGAAAATACCAGGGAATACAATCGTTAGATTGTGTGGTAAGAGTATATTTAGTTTTGTAAAAAATGCCATCTTATGTTTCAAAGTGGTTACACTATTTTGCATTCTCCTCAGCAATGAGTGATACTTCCTTTTGCTCCATTTCCTTTTCAGTTTTTGGTGTTTCAGTGTTTTGAATTTTAGCCATTCTAATAGGTGTGTAGTGATGTCTCACTGTTAAAAATTGCAATTCCTTAATGACTTATGATGAGCATCTTTTCATGTGCTTATTTGCTATCTATATCTTTTTGGTGAGGTGTCTATTCAGACCTTTTGCCCATTTTTAATTGTGTTGTTCATTTTCTTATGATTGAGTTTTAAGAGTTCCTTGTATATTTTGAATAATAATCCTTTATCACATATTATCTTACAAATATTTTCTCCAACTCCGTGGTTTGCCTTCTAATCCTTCTGACAGTGTTTCATAGGTCAGAAGAGTTTAATTTTAATAAATTCCATCTTATTGATAATTTCTTTCATAGATTATGTCTATAATGTTTTATCTAAAATGCCATTGCCAAACCCAAGGTTGTGTGGATTTTCTCTCATGTTGTCATCTAGGAGTTTTATAGTTTGGCACTTTACATTTAGGTTTGTGATTCATTTTGAGCAACTGTTGGAGAGCAGTGTAAGATTTCTTTCTACATTTTTTTTTTTTTTTGCAAGTGGATGTCAAGTTGTTTTATTACCTTGTGTTGAAGATGTTTTCTATGTTACTGCCTTACCTCCTGTGTCAAAGATAAGTTGAATGTACATGTGTGGGTCTATTTTTGGTCTCTCTACTCTGTTTCACTGATCTATTTGTCTGTTCTTTCACCAATACTACACTGTCTTGATTACTCTAGCTTTATCATTAAATCTTGACATGGGGTAGTGTTGGTAGGCTGACTTTGTTTTTCCTCAATATTGTATTGATTATGTTGTATTTTTAAACTCTTCATTTACACTGTAAAATCATTTTATCAATATCTACAAAATAACTGTTTGATATTTTTATTGAGATTGCATTATATCTACTGACCAAATTGGGAAGAAGTGACATCTTGACAAAATTCAGTCTTCATATCCATTGACATGAAGTAAGTCTCAGTTAACTGGAAATTATTTTTAAATTTCTTTCAATAATTTTATAGTTTTCCTTACATAAATCTTACAAGTATTTTTGTTATCATCATACCTATGTATTTGATTTTTGGAGATCGGAATTCTGCATTTCTTACTTTTAGAATTTCCATATGGCTTTTTATTTTATAGTTAACAGTGGTATAAGAATTTTAAAGGCATCTAAAAACTGCTTTATCTAAAGCCCTTTCAATTGTTTTTATAGTGTATTGAGGTGTTTTTTCTTTGGGCTTTTTGTTGTTGTTGTTGTTGTTTTCTTGAGACAGAACTCTGCTCTGTCACCGAAACTCGAACTAATGACCTCAGGTGATCTGCCCACCTTGGCCTCTTAAAATGCTGGGATTACATGCTTGAGCCACTATGCCTGGCTGAAATTATCTATTTATATATGTGTGTGTATTTAAAACTTTTTATTCTTTCAATAAGTATTTGCTAAAAACTCCTTATTTGAGTTTACAGTACTAACAGAATAATATAAAGATTACATTATAAATATATATATATAAGTGTGATTATTGGCCAGGAACTGTTGCTCATGCCTGTAATCCCAGTACTTTGGGAGGCTGAGACAGGCAGATCACTTGAGGTAAGTAGTTCGAGACCAACCTGGTCAACATGGTGAAACCATGTCTCTACAAAAAAACATGAAATTTACCTGGGCGTGGTGGTGCACATCTCTGGTCCAAGCTACTTGGGAGACTGAGGCAGGAGAATCACTTGAACCCAGGAGGCAGAGGTTTCAGTGAGCCAAGATTGCAGCACTTCACTCCAGCCATTATGACAAAGCCAAACCCTGTCCAAAAACAAATGATTATTATATAATGGATACAGCAAAGCCCCGAGACATCACAAGTTCATAGACTAAAAAATTAAGAAATAATTAAATATTCCTACTGACAGTAATGGCATTTAAGATAATGTATACTCATCTTCTCATTAAAGATAGGGATAAAAAATAAGCAAAATCTTTTAAAACATAAATCTACATAAACAAATTCAAGAGATAAAAAAATCCAGGAAGAATTCTGTAGCATTTAAAACCATTTTCTTTTTGGAGTGTCACATGATTTTTCATGAAGTTGCTGAGTGGCTGACAAACTAGGGAGGAAAAATTGACAACTAAAACAAAATTAGAGTTTATGTTTCGGCATGATCAGACTACTCTTTTGGGATAAGAATAAAGCAAGTGTAGTATAACTTTAAAAGAAATGAAGCTCACCTTAAAATTATTATCATTATCGAAACTGGTATGAGATGTTCTTAGATTGCTCTCACCTATAATAACCTGTGAGAGAAAACTGAAGCAACTGTAACAAGTTACTATTATCCTTTGCCTCAAAATTTCAAATGTTTAAAATACAAATGTACAACTTTAAAAAATAAACAAGGATGAGAGAATTAAGATCATTTGACTAAAAACCGCAGGATGGCTGGGCACAGTGGCTCATGCCTGTAATCCTAGCACTCTGGGAGGCCAAGGTGGGCAGATCACCTGAGGTCAGTAGTTCAAAACCATTCTGGCCAACATAGTGAAACCCTGACTCTATGAAAAATACTAAAATTAGCTGGGCATGGTGGTAGGCATCTATAATCCCAGCAAGCAACTTGGGAGGCTGAGGCATGAGAATACGTTTGAACCCAAGAGGCAGAGTTTGCAGTGAGTAAGATTGTGCCACTGCAGTCTGAAGTCCACCTGGGCTTGGTGGGGGGAGGGGAGTCCACTATTTCTGAGGCTTGAGTAGGCAGTTTTTCCCTCATAGTGTAAACAAAGCCATCAGGAATTTCAAACTTGGCAGAGCCCGCCAAAGCTTGGCAAAGCTGCTGTAGCCAGACTGTCTCTCTAGATTCGTCCTCTTTGGGCAGAGTCTCTCTGAAAGAAAGGCAGCAGCCCAAATCAGGGACTTCTATGTAAAACTCCTATCTCCCTGGAACAGAACAACTGGGGAAGGGATGGCTATGGGTGCTGCTTCAGCAGACTTTATTTCTGCCTGCCTGCTCTGAAAAGAGCAGCAGATCCCCCAGCACAGTGCTCTAGCTCTGCTAAGGGATGGACTGCCTCCTCAAGTGGATCGCTGACCCCCATGCCTCCTGACTAGGAGACACCTCCCAGCAGGCATCGACAGACACCTCATAATGGAGCACTCTGGCTGGCATCTGGCAGGTGCCCCTCTGGGATGAAGCTTCCACAGGAAGGAACAGGCACCAGTCTTTGGTTCTGTAGGCTTTGCTGATGATACCCAGGAAAACAAGGTCTGGAGTGGACCTCTAGCAAACTCCAGCAGACCTGCAGCAGAAGGGCCTGACTGTTAGAAGGAAAACTAACAAACAGAAAGGGATAGCATCAACATCAACAAAAAGGACGTCCATTCAAAAACCTCATCTGAAGGTCACCAACATCAAAGACTAAAGATAGATAAATCCACAAAAATGAGAAAAAAAACAGTGGGAAAATGCCTGAAAATTCCAAAAACCAAAATGTCTCTTCTCCTCCAAAGGATCACAACTCCTCACCAGCAAGAAAACAAAACTGGATGGAGAATGAGTTCGACGAATTGACAGAAGTATTCTTCAGAAGGCGGGTAATAACAAAGTCCTCTGAGCTGAAGGAGCATGCTCTAACTCAATGCAAGGAAGCTAAGAACCTTGAAAAAAGGTTAGAGGAATTGCTAACTAGAATAACCAGTTTAGAGAAAAACATAAATGACCTGAAGGAGCTGAAAAACACAGCACAAGAACTTCATGAAGCATACACAAGTATCAAAAGCTGAATTAATCAAGTGGAAGAAAGGATATCAGCAATTTAAGATCAACTTAATGAAATAAAGCATGCAGACAAGATTAGAGGAAAAAAAATGAAAAGGACCGAATAAAGCCTTCAAGAAAGATGGAACTACGTGAAAAACCAAACCTAACTTTGATTGCTGTACCTGAAAGTGATGGGGAGAATGGAACCAAGTTGGAAAATACTCTTCAGGATACTATCCAGGAGAACTTCCCCAGCCTAGCAAGACAGGCCAGCATTTAAATTCAGGAAATACACAGTACAACACAAAGATACTTCTGGAGAAGAGAAATCCCAAGACACATAATCATCAGATTCACCAAGGTTGAAATGTAGGAAAAAATGTTAAGTCCACCCAGAGAGAAAGGTTGGGTTACAGACAAAGGGAAGCCCATCAGACTAACAGTGAATCTCTCTGCAGAAACCTTACAAGCAAGAAGAGAGTGGGGCCAATACTCAACATTCCTAAAGAAAAGAATTTTCAACCCAGAATTTCATATCTAGCTAAACTAACCTTCATAACTGAAGAAGAAATAAATCCTTTAGAGACAAGCAAATGGTGAGAGATTTTGTCACCACCAGGCCTGCCTTACAAAAGCTCCTGAAAAAAAGCACTAAACATGGAAAGGAGAAACCTGTACCAACCACTGCAAAAGCATACCAAATTGTAAAGACTATCGACCCTATAAAGAAACTGCATTAATTAATGGGCAATATAACTGGCTAGCATCATAATTACAGGATTATATTCACATATAACAGTATTCATCCTAAATGTAAAGGGGCTAAATTCTGCAATTCAAAGACACAAACTGGCAAATTGGACTCAAGACTCATTGGTGTTTGACATTTAAGACTCATTGGTGTTCTATACACATAGGCTTAAAATAAAGGAGAGAGGAATATTTACCAAGCAAATGGAAAGCAAAAAAGCAAGGATTGCAATCCCAGTCTCTGATTAAACAGACTTTAAACAAACAAAAATGAAAAAAGACAAAAAAGGGCATTACATAATGGTAAAGGGATCAACGCAACAAGAAGAGCTAAATATCCTAAATAAATATGAACCCAATACAGCAGCACCTACAATTATAAAGCATGTCCTTAGAGACTTACAAAGAGACTTAGATTCCCACACAATAATAGTGGGAGATACTAACACCCCACTGTCAATATTAGACAGATCAATGAGAAAGAAAAATAACAAGGATATTGAGGACTTGAACTCAGCTCTGGATCAAGTGGAACTAATAGACATCTACAGAGCTCTCCACCCCAAATCAACAGAATATGCATTCTTTTCAGCAACAAATTGCACTTACTTTAAAATTGACCACATAATTGGAAGTAAAACACTCTTCAACAAATACAGAAATTGGAAAATTCATAACAAACAGTCTCTCAGACCACAGTGCAATCAAATTACAACTCAGGATGAAGAAATTCACTCAAAACCTCACAACTAAATGGAAACTGAAAAACTTCCTACTATTGAATAACTACTGGGTAAATAACAAAATTAAGACAGAAATAAATAAGTTATTTGAAACCAATAAAAACAAAGACACAACATATCAGAATCTCTGGGACACAGCTAAAGCGGTATTTAGAGGGAAATTTATAGCACTAACTGCCCACAGAAGAAAGCAGGAAAGATCTAAAATCTACACCCTAACATCACAATTAGAAGAAATAGAGAAGCAAGAGCAAACAAATTCAAAAGCTAGCAGAAGACAAAAAATAACTAAGAACAGAGCAGAACTGAAGGAGATAGAGACATGAAAACCCTTCAAAAAAAAAAAATCAATGAATGCAGGAGTTGATTTTTCAAAAAGATTAACAAAATAGACTGCTGGCAAGACTAATAAAGAAGAAAAGAGAGAAGAAACAAGTAGATA
>CAUYLG010064348.1:0-30702 GCA_963573385.1 Cacajao melanocephalus | reverse complement strand
CCCAGTCTTTCTGAGTCAAAAATCTCTGAGAATAGGACTTGCAAACCTGTATTTGTCACAAACATCTCAAGCTGTACCATTGCAACTGGCTCAGGGACCACATTTAGAAAACACTGTATCTGGAGAGTATGAGTAAGAAAGAGACATTGGTTTTTGGCAGATATAACAGAAAGCACACATAAATATATATATATACACATACACATATATATGTATGTAGATATATATATGTGTATGTATATATATATGTGTGTGTGTGTATATACACACACACAGGCATATATAATGCAATAAATAATTTTAAGGAACCCCATCATTCCACTATCCCTCACACTGCTTTGCCCTTCTGCGATGCTTGATAGCTGCCATTACTTTGCTAATTATATAAACATTGGTTTTATCTATAGAGCTGCTACTTAAGCTCATTTTCATTCTCTTCAAGACATGGAGGATTATCTGTTTTTCAAGTTTTAGTGATGTATAATTGACAAATAAATAATTGTATATATTCTAAGTATACACTGTGACTTTTTGATATATGTATACATTGAGAAATGATTTCCAACCAGCTAATTGACTTAATTATCACCTCATACAGTGACCTTTGTTTTTGAGGCTTATCTCTTGAGTATATTCATCCTGTTTAATTAAAACTTTGGGCCCATGAATTAGTAACTCTCCATTTTCCTGTTTCCCTATCCCCTATAGTCAACAGAGATATATTGCACACTTAAAAAAATTGTTGAGAGGGTAGATGTCATATTAAGTATTCTTAGCACAATAAGATGAAACTATGAAACAAACAACAAATGGTGCATAGAAAGATAGCTCCTTCAGCAGGATATAAACCTTTAAGACTCTTGTGGAATACTATGGAAAAGACTACAAATTATTCTGTTCCCTGTGTCCTTGCTCATTGTACACCTCTCACACTGTGAGTCCAGGCTTGGCGATGTGCCTTGCGTTAGTCAGTGGTTTATAGCAAGTGTAATACAGGTAGGTGCTTGAAAGTGTTTATGCCCTTACTGCTATTGGAATCCTAGGACTATCATGTAGAATGCCCAAGAGAGTCAACTACAGAATAAGTCACCTGTGTCCTAGTCATTCCTCTTACCCCATACCGACAGCTTCCAAATGCTACATATGTGAATGAGGCCAACTTAGGCCACCCAGATGTTAAGACATTAATGAGTAAAGTTGCTTTGTACATTTAGGGTGAAATTTCAATACTATGTCATTAGATTCATTCATTTTTAGATTTAAATAATTAAGATGTTAAAATAATGAAAGTTTCATGAGACTAATTATTGAGGTTTTTTTTTTAAAAAAAAAACCTAATGGTTTCTTTTGGTTTCTGTTTGTGAAGTATTTTGACGACCTGCTGTGGTTGTATTTGTAATTAAATAATTTATGTATTTAAGTTAAATAATTGATCATCTTGTAGTAAAATTCCTAAATCTCAAACCAGGGAATATAAATGCTTGTAAAACATATGACATGGATGATAAAGATGCCTACTTATGCCTATTTCCTTAAATACCTATATAAAAAGTTTATGCATATGCTACATGAGATGAACATAGAAAATGAGTATATTCATAAATAATAAAGGTTTCTAAATGTGACTTGTTAAATAATATAATTACTAAGATAATTCAAGATAGCATATTTTCTATATTGTGTAAATGTGATAGATATGCATATTATATATTAATATATTTTTCAAAACTCTTAAAATTGACTTTATAGTTAGTACTACATCATTGCCAAAACCTAAATTTAGTAGTAAAAATAAGGTAATATCACTAAATGCATTTCTCAGTGCCTAAATTATTGTGCTGCCATAAATTAGGCAGTGTGGGCATTTAGTTTGCTGAAGTGGTTGTAAATGCAGGTACTTAATATGCTTAATGTTCAAACAGAATTCTTAGGTGCTTGGGGAAATTAGTTAATTAGAGAAAAATATGATTTTACATAAATGTGCATGGGTATTTGTGCATTACTATATCAGACACATTAGTAACAAATGGGGGAATACTATTTTGTTTACTTACATATTTTTGTGTATATATCTTGTACATAAAAGCATAAACACATCATATGGCTTCTCTTTGGCATTTACGAAAAAACTTACTAGTCTATAACATTTCTTACATTGACCGGAGCTTGCCTAGTTCATGTGTCAAATCAATATCCTTTTATGTAACACACCTGCTCTAAATCCTATGAAAACATTATAAGTATGGGTGGTAATATATGTACAGAACAAAGTATAGAATAACTATTACTTCCGCAAACCAAAGAAAACTGTTATGATAACTTTTTATTCTTTTAAATAAATCAACTCTCCCTCTGGCTCGATGAAACTTTAATTTGCATTGGGACTAGTGGACACCTGTTTATTTACAAAGCTTTTAGTCATGGAGACACAGATTCAGAGAGTTGAGACAAGAATAAAATAAGTTAGATGGCCTCCTTTTAAATCCAACTGTGGCTTTCATCTTTATCACAAAATAAGCACCACATTTGGCAAGACTGGAAGCTTCCACTGCACACAGGCCAAGTTGGCATAGAATCACCTTGACAGGCTCTCTCAGATCAGCAAGAACTCTCAACTGTGAAAGGGTCCTTTTGCTAAATTTAACTTTTCCTTGGTAAAATAAATGAGATGCTCCTGAAGAGAAGAAATAGTTTCAGGATCAAGGAGAAGAGGCAGCAGGTTCAGTCAGCTCATCAGGTATGTAAGATATCAAGCATCTTGTAGGTGAACAACAGCCTGTACAAGAAAAACGTAGAGTGTATACAAATTAGGATAGTTCTGAAAATTTGGAAAGATAAGTGATTTACTTTGCTTTGTTTTCCCTCCAGGACCATATCATTTCCATTTTCTTTGGAGGCAGCTGAGTCTAACAGTCAGAGTAGGGAAGACATAATTATGTTGTGTCTCGATGTTTGCAATTCTGGGTCTGAAGGCTATTTTCAATGTTAGATTTTATGATTAGAAGGGACTCCAACTTTCTTTTGCTTAAATTAAATATCTTCCTAAAACAGAGCCCAAAGAAATACATGTAATGAAAAAGTTGCGGTGCTGACAAGCTGTGACATGACCTGGCTGAGTCATGCACACAGCTTGAACCTTGAAGTGAAGAGCGTTTTTGTCTTTATTTAGGTTCACGATTTGCACAGAGGGCTATATCTTTTCCCACATCACACAAAACATGTTGGCAAAACCTTGATGAGATGCTGTAGCATAAGTGTGGTTATTTTAGGAATCGCCTTGGCTCACTGTAGGGTGAACCAAGCTGTCAAGTCGTATAAGAAAGTTTCTTAACTAAAGAGTGTCTTAGTAAATTAAATATTGATAAAAAAGAGCCCTTAATCTCCTTCTGCCTCTGGACAAGCATTTGCTTAATTTCATCTTTATTTACTTAAATTCTCAGTCCTCCTTTTTTTATTAGATAGCAGAAACAGAGAAGTTTATTATCTTACTAGAGATAGACTTCTGTGCCACGTGATGTAAATTGTTCCCTTTTTCTGGACAAGCATGTTTTATGACATGCTCATAGCTTTAATATAGTTAATCAGTCTACATCGATGGAATTTTTCCAAATTTTCATTCCTGTATCAACACAACATAAAGCACTGTTTTGCTAAGTTGAAATGCTGTGGCATTCTACAGTGAAAGTCTTACGTGCTTTACTTATAGCTTGGATTTTCCACTTGTTCATTTTACTCTTAGGAATGCAATAGTCAGGGAACCTTAGGAAGCTACCGTTCTAAACTGTTCATTTTACATTTGATGAAACAACTCCCAACATGTAGAGAAATTTATCCTAACTCACACAGCTAGTCAGTAAAAGACTTCATATCAGAAATTAATGTTCCTGTCTCCTGGTGCTTTTCTTCTGATAAACAGGCTCCCGAGAAGTTTCCAAGGCTATTTTAGTTCCCTCTTTATTCCCTATATCAAAAACTGGAGGCTTTCCCTATTTATCATTCTCTGACCATATGTGAAACACTCTGCTAAAAAGTGGCCGTGTTAAGGAACGGTAAATACGTAATATTTCCATCTCCAGGCCTACTGCCTTCCAGGAGGTGACTTTAAACACTGATGCCACAGTTTTACATTGTCCTATTTTTAATTTGAGAGTCCAACTCAAAAGAAGAAAAACAGAGAAAAAATAAAATGTGAATGTTCAGTATTGTAATTTTTAAATTTTATTTATCTTAATGTATTTTTCTTTTTGAAAAAATTATTTTTAAAAATTTGAATTCATTTTAAACTTGAAAAAATATCTAAAATTTGCTGAAAAGACAACAAAAAATATATGTCACTGTATTTTTTCCATTGTGTGAAAATATAGCACTCCAAAAGGGGTGGGATTTCCCTGGATTTTGTAAAGTAGTTATATAATTATACCTATTATCACTAGTTTTTGTTCTCCTAAGGAGAAAAAAGGCCCAAATCATTTTTCCCTGCATTATTATATTCCAGATTTCTTAGTCTCTACATCCCAAAATCATGAGATAGTCAAAGCCTCTGTATTTTAAATGTTGGAACATCCAGAAGATTTGGAACTACAGATAAGGCAGGGATGTAGGGAGCTCCCTCTCCACCTTACACATTCCAAACACCACAGATTTCGAAGGACTCTTGAATTTTGCCAAGGATGAGCTTAGGTGGAACTTAATCCTTCGACCACATAGAATATGCCTTTTTTCTCATTTTCTTCCAAGTGCTCCAGTCTTCATAATAGATCCTCAACCCACCCGAAAAACATTCTGCTCCTCAGTTTTATCCCAATTTTAGACATTTTCTTAAGTGGTGATTAGGAAATTTCAGAAGCTTTGGACATCCATCTTGCTGTTTAGATTAATTTTACAACATTGTCACTGGATCAACTAAATATACAAGGTAAGGTGTCACCTTCAGGCTCACAAATAGTAGAACCAGTAGTAAGCAACAGGAGACCTAGTAGTAAACAACTATATTTAAGGAGAAAGCACCAACATATGTAATAGAAATGATTAGGTTTACCAGAAATATTATTCGAGGCCAGCACTGTCCAATCAATAGACAATGGAAATATTCTCATCTGTGCTGCTCAATATGGTAATCATGGCTACTAAGCACTTAAAATGTAGACAATGCAACTAAAAACTGAATTCTAGAATTTATTTAATTTTAATTCATTAATCTTTAAAATTTAGATAGCCATATGTGGCCAGTTATACCATACTGAGTATCATAGTTTCAGACAGTATGTTTTACAATAGCAATACAATTATTTTAAAACTTTAAAAGACTTTTGTTAATTAAGGCATTGCTCTTTCAGAAATAAGAATAGAGACAAAATTCAATATAAGATCTAAAGGTAAAATTACAAATATTATTTTATGATTTTATAATTTATATATTTTTTCTTTTTTCTGAACTCCTTTTTTTTGTCTAAAAATAAAGCCTGTTCTTGCTTTTTTTTTTTTTCTCCTTTATTTTCTATGCAAGATGTTACTTTCCACAATAGTGAGGGAATTGAAAACTTTTGATTTGGGCATTTAAAGCAGCATTTGTTAGAATAAAAGTACAGTACATAATAACCAGGGCCAGATAAATTATGTACTCCATAACGCAAATTAAACTGGAAAATTGTCTATGAGTAAAGGGTCAGCTCTGATAAGCTGAACATAATCTCCTGTGTTCCATCCCTAAAGAAAATGAAATTTTAATGATCCCGAGAGCTCACTGTTCAGGAATGTCACTCTAAGTAATCATGTAAATGACAGTGAAACTCCAGAATAGAGTTAAAAGTTAAATATTCTCTGCAATTGCCCTTTAAGTCCAGAGTTTGCTAGTTGCTTCAGGTAAGCTCTTAGGAATATCAGATATTGACAAGATAAACCAAGATGCAAGAGGAGTCCTCAAGATCTGCAAAATTAGTCAATGCTGAATGCCTTATTGAGTCACATTCTTGCAGAACATTACACTAAAAAGTATTTTAGACACTTGAGAATTTACATTGCCTCTACTTGCGTAAGTTTCAGGCAACACCCTTCATACTAAGAAATTTATGTCAAAGGCTTAAGCTACTTCTTCAAAAATAAACTTGTAGAACTGGTGAGAAAGAGACTGAGAGAGACAAAGAAAAAGGGCTCCCACTAGCAAAGTGGTGAGATGATTATCTTTGGACCTGAACTTCTAGATGTGGAGTTCCCAAGCTTTCCTAGCATGGACACTGGTGGGAGGCAGAGGTGGAGGTGGGGCAGGGGGCAGGGGGCAGGTCAATCTGTTCTCTATACACTAGTAACATATAAGAGAAATCTGGATTTTTCAGGTTGAGTGTGGGTGGAGGAGAGTTTAAAAAAAGTTCTAGAATTGGTTTAAATCTTTTTAGTGACTTGGATAATGTTTTTCTGGCACTGTGGTTTTATGTTTTTTAAGATAAGGAGAGCAGGTATGACATATATATTGTCAACAAGCTTTATAAGAAGTACTAATTAAAAAAGTAGTAATTGATCAGAATAAAAATGATAGGTCTTTAGGTCAAAAATACATAAAAAGAGAAACTGAGACGACAAGGCCAATAAAGTTATTTTATAAATGGGGAAAATTATATGACTTTAAAATGATATATCCACCTAAACGCAAAGTTTCATAATGTTATAAATTAAAATGAAGGAATTACTAAAAATGAGAGATAACATTTAAAGATGTAATTAGTAAAATAACTGTGCTTTGCCTTGGAAGTAGTGACTATGTTTCAAAGTTGGATGCAAATAAAGTAAAATATTTTTAAAGTATAATAAACATAAGGGATGCTACATATGTACCACATTACTATTAGTGATGATTTGAAATATTGAACTTGGAAGAAGAAAACCTTTGCAGAGTGAGACAAACCAAGGTCTCTACTGGTAGCCCTGTGATCCACTCTGAGCAGCAGGAAGGTGGTTGTACTCAGCATGGGTCCTTGCATTAGCTATAATTTCAGACTGCCTCTTTTCTCACCAAAAATCTTGAGGAAAAAGGAGCTAAATGACAAAATAAGAAATTAGATTGTCTGAAATAATTAGAACATCTTAAGAAAAGGACAAAATGACTATAAGAATGAAATAGGAGCATCACATGCTCTTCAAATACATCATTTGGCTAAGACTCTTGCTCTACAGCAAAACTTACGTCTATCTGATGAAAAATACTTTTTTAAGAATTTAAATTATAGTTATAAATAATTTCATATTCTAAATAGTCAATTTTTCTCGGCATTGAATTGCTTTTTTTCATTGAATTTATAAGAATCATTTTACCCTCTATATTTGACCAAAACATATATTTATAGAAATAATTTTATTGTATATATTCAAGAGAGGTGAAAAAAGATTTTCTAAATTTCTGAGCTTTAAATGGAGAAAAGCCACTGCAGAGAAGACATTCTTCGTGTAATTTTTTGAATTATTTGATAAGTTGGAATATAACTATAGTCTTTCTACATATAACTATAAAAATATAACTATAATATAACTAAAGTATTTTCTACTTTGGGTTGAGAAGTGGGATAGAAATAGGAACAAAATATTCACATTTTGATTTAAGAGAACTGAACTTACCTTTCAAAAATGATTCCTTCCTGTCTCCATTGTTAAGCACAATTATTGGCATAAAAGAGGTTTTTAATACCGATTTTTATACTGCATTATAGCCTGGGCAATAGAACAAGAATCACAAAGCAAGTGAAGCAGATAAATGCTCCAGTCCTAGTCCCATAGATCAAGTTGAATCTCCCATATGTTATGACCCTGTAAACATAAAATTAAGCACATAAAACTAGGTGATACTCTAGGCTCGTGGTTTTGATATTGTTTTATTCTTCAAACAAAATTACATGTAGATATTCAATAGATTTTAAAAATGAGACACTATTTACATGAGTTTTCTGTGTCACTTTCGCTGAAACCCTAGCACTCCATGAAACAATTTGACAAGTCAATATTCTGCAACCTCCCTCAGAGATCTTGATTTTAATCTACATGTTTAGCAAATCCCATCATCCCATCTCTTTGCCATATGGTCTTTCACTTTCTCTAATGAGAATTCCCAGCCCCTCGGAGATCTGCCTCCTTCCAACTTCTTAAATGTCTCAAGACTGGGCCAGCCATACCTATCTTATTAGAGGCAACTAAGGGGTAAGACTGCTTTCCTTATGATCACTGATGAGTGATGTCAGCTAAAGCAGAGTATCAGGTAGTCTACATATGAAACCTTCCTGAGCAGAAGGGTGGGGTGTCACCTCACCCAGGTGGCTTTGTTTACACTGTGAGGGGAAAACTGCCTTTTACTCTTATATAATGTTTTTCTTTGTCTTATTTAATTTTTGTTGTTTTAAAGTCTAATTTTTTTTCTAAAATAAGAATGATAACACCTGTTTTTTTCTGTTTTCCACTTTCTTGAAAGATTTTTCTTCATCCCTTGACTTTGAGGCTTTGGGTGTCATAACCTCCCAATTTTCTCTTCTACTCTTCTCACTCTCTTTTTCTCTCTCTTGTAATGGATATTTCTTCAATATTTTTCTTTTGGTGGCAGTATTGCTCCACTGATAAAGCCATCTCTTCCTCCCACCCTTTGTTTTTGAAAAACACCTACAGTTGAAACAAGTATATTTCACTTGACAAGAGTGTCCATCATCTGCATCTGGGATTTCCATCTAGGGACATTTCCTGGAACTTACCTCTGATAATTCTCTGCCCAGGCTTTCTTGACTGCACAGGAAAAGAAGATCCGACAGATCTCATGATCTCCTTTCTATTTCTTTTCTTCATAATCTTTTCTTTTTAATAACATTTCTATGGCTGTAAAATATACACCAATCATTATATAAAATTTAAAAAACACAGAAAATGTTAAAGACAAAAATAAACATCATCATTTGTTCTGTAAACAAGAGAGCACTCTCAAGGCTTCCTGATTTCATCTTGTTGTGGGGAAAGGAGCAAGTGAAGCAGATAAATGCTCCAGTCCTAGTCCCATAGACCAAGTTGAATCTCCCATACGTTATGACCCTGTAAACATAAAAAGAGAGAGCACTCTCTTGTTTATGGAACAAATGATGATGTTAAAAGTTTAAAGCAGTATCTCCAGTGAGTTTTCTTTGTGCACCCAACACTGGGACTACAAGATGTTAAATTATATTTAGCTTAAAGTTGCCTCCTTACATATTTAGGTTTGGCCTAAAAGTTTTTCTGTACATTGTAATTATGAACTATAACAAGTGGAGGTATAAACAGACAGCAGTCTACTCTTGTGCCAGTCAGCGAGTTTTGGCCAACCAAACGTAGCCAACTGTTTAAACTCTGTTTAAATAAGGAAAAAGCCAACCTACAACAAATCTAGCTGTTTCTGTACCTCACTTCCATTTTCTGTGTGTCACTTTCTTTTTCTATTCATATATCTTCTTCCATCTGTGGCTGCATTGCAGTCTCTGAGCTTACTCTGTCTCAGAAGGCTGCCCAATTTGTGAATCATCCATTGCTCAATTAAACATTTTTACATTTAATTCAAATGAAGCTTTCTTTTATCAGAGATATGTAAAGGAAATATTATTAGAGCTAAAGAGAGACATAATTCCAAATACAATAATAATAGCTGGAGACTTCAACACTCCAATTTCAGCATTGGACACACCTTCTAGACTGAAAATCAGTAAAGAAACATCAGACTTAGTCTCAAGTATAAACCAAATGGACATAATAGATGCTTACAGAACATTTTATCCAATGGCTGCAAAATACACATTTTTTAATTCAGCACATAAATTATTCTCAAGAATAGACTATAATGTTAGATCACAAAACAAATCTAAAAACATTCAAAAAATGAAGTAATATCAAACATCTTCTCTTACTACAAGGAAATAAAACTAGATATTAATAGCAAGAAGCATTTTGGAAACTATATAAATACATGGAAATTGAACAATATGCTCCTGAATGACATGTGGATCAATGATGAAATTAAGAAGGAAACTGAAAAATTTCTTGAAACATTTGATAATGGAAACACAACGTATCAAACTTATGGGATGTAGCAAAAGTAGTTCTAAGATACAAGTTTATAGCTATAAGTGTCTACATCAAATAAGAGGAAAATGTTCAAATAAACAATGTAACAATGAATCTTTTTTTAAAATTATTATACTTTAAGTTCTGGGGTACACATGCAGAATGTGCAGGTTGGTTACATAGGTATACACATACCTTGGTGGTTTGCTGCATCCATCCTCCCGTCATCTACATTCAGTATTTATCCTAATGTTTTCCCTTCCCAATACCCTCACTCCCTGCTATTTCTCCTCTAACCCTCCCACCCCCTGACAGGCCCCTATGTGTGATGTTCCCCTCCCTGTGTCCATGTATTCTCATTGTTCAATACTCACTTGTGAGTGAGAACATGCAGTGTTTGGTTTTCTGTTCCTGTGTCAGTTTGCTGAGAATGCATCTTAAAGAACTAGAAATGCAAGAGCAAATCAAACCCAAAATTAGTAGAAGAAAAGTAGTAACAAAGATCAGAGCTGAAATAAATAAAATGGAAATAAAGAAAACAATGGAAAAGATCAATGAAATGAAAATTAATTTTTTGAAATGTTAAACAAAACTGACAAACCTTTAGACAGACTAATAAAAAGGAAGATACAAATAAAATCAGAAAAGAAAAAGGAGACATTACAGCTGATACCACGGAAATTCAAAAAATTATTAGTAGCTGTTGAGCAACTATATTCTAATATATTGGAAAATCTAGAAGAAATGGACAAATTCCTAGGCATATAAAACTTACCAAAGTTGAACCAGGAAGAAATTAAGAACCTTAACAGATGAATAACAAGATCAAAGCCATGATAAAATTCCCCCAGTAAAGAAAAGTCCAGGACTTAAAGCTTCACTGCTGATTTCTACCAAACACTTAAAGGAGAACTAATACTAACCCTACTCAACCACTTCCAAAAGAATGGAGAAAGAAGGAATACTTCCAAACCTCATTCCATGAGGTCATTAGTACCCAGATTCCAAAACCAGACAGACACATCAAAAAGAATCAGGAAAACAACAGGCCAATGTCTCTAATCAATATTGATGTAAAAATGCTCAATAAAATGCTAGCAAACTGCATTCAACAATACTTAGAAAGGTGATCCACTATGACCAAGTTGCATTTATACACAGGATGCAATGGTGGTTCAACATATAAAAATCAAATAGTGTGATACAAATGAATAAAAACCATATGATCATTTCAATTAATGCTGAATAAGCATTTGATAAAATTCAACATTTCTTCATGAGAAAAACCCTCAAAAAACTGGAGATAAAAGAAACATATATCATCATAATGAAAGCCTCTATACAACAGACCCACAACTAGTATCATACTGAATAAGGAAAAACTGAAAGCCTTTCCTCAAAAATCTGGAACATGACAAGGATGCTCACTGTCACCACTATTATTCAACACTGTACTGGAAATCCTAGCTAGAGAAATTAGGCAAAAGAAAGTTATAAAGGTCATCCAAATTGGAATAAAAATGAAGTCAAATTATCCTTGTTTGCAGATGATATAGCTCATATTTGGGAAAACCTGAAGCCTACAAAAAAAAAACTATTAGAACTGATAAGCAAATTCAGTAAAGTTGCAGGATGTAAAATCACCATACAAAAATCAGTACTTCTATATGTGAACAATGAACAATCTAAATAAGAAATTTAAAAAGTAATTCCAATTACAATAGCTATACATAACATTAAACAACTAGCAATTTACCAAAGAAGTAAAAGATCTCTCTAATAAAAACTATAAAACACAATTACAGAAGTTGAAGAAAATACCAAATATGGAAAAATATTTTATGTTTAAGAATTGAAATAATCAATATTGTTAAAGTTTCTGTTCTACTCAGAGCAACCTGTATATTCAGTGCAATCCCTATCAAAATACCAATGACATTCTTCACAGAAATAGAAAAAAAAAATCCTAAAATTTATATGGAACCACAAAAGACCCAGAATAGACAAAGTTATCCTAATCAGGAGGAATAAAACTGAATGAATCACACTAACTGACTTCAAATTATACTATAAAGCTATAGTAACCAAAATAGTATAGTATTAGCATAAAAACAGACACATAGACCAATGGAAGAGAATAGAGAATGCAGAAACAAATCCAGTCACTTACAGTGAACTCATTTAAACAAACGTGCCAAGAACATACACTACAGAACAGAGTCTCTTCAATAAATGACGCTGGGGAAACTGGATATCCATAGCAGAAAAATGAAACTTGACCCCTTTCTTTCACCATATACAAACATCAAAGCAAAATTGATTAAAGATATAAATCTAAAACTTCAAACTATGAAAATACTACAAGAAAATATTAGGGAAAACCTCCAGGACATTTGTCTGAACAGAGATTTCTTGAACTATACTCCAAAAACAGAAGCAACTGAAGCAAAGATGGACAAATGGGATCACATCAAGTTCATCAATTTCTGCACAGGAAAGAATAGAAGCAACAAAGCAAAAAACAACCAACTGAATGGAAAAAGAAAAAAAAACTATTTGCAAACTACCCATCTGGCAGGGGAACAATAACCAGAATATATAAAAAGCTCAAACAACTCTATGGAAAAGAGTTTAATAATCTGGTTTTAAAAATGGGCAAGAGATTTGAGTATGTCTCAAAAGAAGACATATACATGGAAACAAGCATATGAAAAGGTGCTCAACATCATTGACTGTCAGAGAAATACAAATCAAAACTACAGTGATATAGCATCTTACCCCAGTTAAAATGGCTTATATCCAACAGATAGGCAAAAACAGGTGCTGGATAAGATGTAGAGAAAAGAAAACCCTGTACACTGTCAGTGGAAATGTATATTAGCACAACCACTATGTAGAACAGTTTATAGGTTCCTCAAGAAGTTACAAATTGAAATACCATATAATCCAGCAATTCTGGGGCTAAGTAACATCCAAAAGAAAAAAAATTAGTGTATCAAAAATATATCTACATTTCTATGTTTGTTGCAGAACTATGTACAATAGCTAATATTTGGAAGCAACTTAAGTGTCCATCAACAGGTAGGTGGACAAAGAAAATATGGTACATATACACAATGGAGTACTATCTAGCCATAGAAAATGAGGTCCAGTCATTTGCAACAATATGGATGAAACTGGAGATCGTTATGTTAAGTGAAATATGCCAGAGAAGGAGAAACATCACATGTTACCACTTATTTATGGAATCTAAATTTTTAAAAAATGAATTAATGGGCATAGAGAGTAAAAGAATGGTTACCAGAGGCTGGCAAGGGTAGTGGAGGGGCTGGAAGAGAGTAGGGATAGTAAATGGGTACAAAAAATTGTTAGAATAAATGTATAAGACTTACTGTTTGATAGCACAACTGGGTGACTACAGTAAATAATAACTTAATTGTATATTTTAAAATAACTTAAAGATTATAATTGGATTGTTTGTAATTCAAAGTATAAGTGCTTGAGGTGATGTATACCCCATTCTCCATGATGTTCTTATTTCATATTGCATGCCTGTATCAAAACATCTTATGTACCCCATAAATCTATACACCTACTATGTACCCACAAAAATTAAATATAATAAAAAATAAAACAACAATATCTCATGATAAAAACTTATTGGCTGGGAAAACCACGTCTTACAAAACAAACAAACAAATAGCCAGGCATGGTGGTGTGCACCTGCAACCCCAGCTATTCAGGAGGCTGAGGCAGAATAATCCCTTGAACTCAGGAGGTGGAGGTTCCAGTGAGCAGAGATCATGCCACTGAACTCCAGCCTGGGCAACAAAGTGAGACTCCATCTCAAAAAAAACAAAAAATTCTTGTTAAATTAGATGTAGAAAGAGCATACCTCTGTTTCCTCTAAGAAGTGGACAAGTATGCTCAATTTCACCAGTCTTATTCTACATAGTACTGGAAGTCCTAGCCAAAGCAATCAGGTAAGAGAAGTAAATAAATGGCATTCAAATTGGGAGAGAAGAAGTCAAAAGATTTCTCTTCGAAGATGACTTGCTCTTATATATAGAAAAACCTGAAGACTCCACCCAAATTCCCTTAGAACGAATAAACAAATTCAGTGAAGTGGCAGGATAGAGAATCAACATACAAAAATCAGTAGTGTTTCTACATAACAATAATAAATCAGCTAACAAAGATATCATGAAAGCAGTCCCATTTACAACAGCTATGAAATAATAAAATGCCCAGGAATAAGGTTAAACAAGGAGGTGAAATATTTCTACAATAAAAATTTTAAAACATAGGTGAAAGAAATTGAAGAGAACATAAACAAATGGAAAGTCATCCTATGAACATGAATCAGAAGAATTAATATTATTAAAATAGCCATACTACACAAAGAAATCTACAGATTCAATGCAATTCCTATAAAAACACTAAGGAAAATTCTCTCATAAATAGGAAAGCCATTCTAAAATTTATATGGAACCACAGAAGACCCCAAATAGCCAAAGCAATAATAGAAATTCCATTTGACCCAGCAATCCCATTACTGGGCATATATCCAAAGGATTCTAAATTTTTCTGTTATAAAGACACATGCACATGTATGTTCATTGAGGCATTGTTTACAATAGTAAAGACCTGGAACCAACCCAAATGCCCATCGATGTTAGACAGGACAAGGAAAATGTGGCACATATACAACATGGAACACTATGCAACCATAAAAAACGATGAGTTCATGTCCTTTGTAGGGACATGGATAAATTGGGAAACCATCATTCTCAGCAAACTGACACAAGAACAGAAAATCAAACACCACATGTTCTCACTCATAGGCTGGTGTTGAACAATGAGAACACATGGACACAGGGAGGAGAGCATCACACACTGGAGTCTGTTGGGGGGGAATACGGGAGGGACAGTGGGGAGTATGGAAGTTGGGGATGGATAACATGGGGGAAAACGCCAGATATAGGTGACAGGAGGATGGAGGCAGCAAACCACATTGCCATGTATGTACCTATGCAACAATCCTGCATGTTCTGCACATGTACCCCAGAACCTAAAGTGCAATAATATATATAGATATGTATGTATATGAAAAAAGAAAAAAAGCTAGATGCATCACACTATCTCACTTCATAATATATTACTAGGTAATAGCAAGTAAATAACATGGTATTGGTATAAAAACAGACACATAGATCAATGGAAAATAACAGAGAATTCAGAAATTAATCCACAGATTTATGGCCAGCTCATTTTCAACAAAGGTGCCAAGAACATACATTGGGGAAAGAATATCCTCTTCAATAAATGGTTCTGGGAAAACTGGATATTCATATGCACAATAATGCAACTAGATCATTATCTCCTACCAAAATAAACTTAAAATAAATAAAAGACTAAAACATAAGACCCAAAACCATAAAACTACTAGAAGAAACCATTGAAAAAAGGCTTCTTGATGCTGGTCTAAGCAAAGATTTTATGGGTAAGCTTTCAAAAGCACAAGAAACAAAAACAGAAATATATAAATGAGACTATATCAAAATAAAAACCTTCTGTACAGAGTGAGAGACCACCTGTAGAATGGGAGAAGATATTTGCAAACTATTCATCCAACGAGAACCTATAAGCCAGGCTATACAAAGAACTCAAACAACTCAATAGCTAAAAAATATGATTAAAAAATGGCCAAAAGATCTGAATAGACATTTTTTCTTAAGAAGATAAACAAATGGCCAAATGTATGAAAAATGATCAACATCACTAATCATCAGGAAAATGCAAATCAAAACTATAGTGAGACATCATCTTATCCCACTTAGAATGTCTATTATCAAAAGCACAAAAAATAAATACTGGGGAAGATGCATATAAAAGAAAACTTATACACTGTTTGTGGGTGTATTAGACAATTTGGGGTTACTATGAAGGCATACCTGAGGCTGGATAATTTATAAACAAAATTATTTGGCTTATGATTCTGCAGGCTATACAAGCATGGAACCAGCATCTGAAGCTTTTGGTGAGACCTTAGGGAGCTTTTAGTCATAGAAGAAGGTGGACAGGGAGCCAGCATGCCACACATTGAGAAAGGGAGCACGGAAAATGCCTGGCTCTTTTAAACAGCCAGCTGTCTTGTGAACTGATACAGTGAGAACCCACTCATTACTATGAGGATAGCACCAAGGCATTCATGAGGGATACAACCACAAGACCAAATCACCTCTTGCCAGGCTGCATCTCTAACATTGGGGATCACATTTCAACAGGAGATTTGGAGGGGATAAACATCCAAACCATATCAGTAAGAATGTGACTTAATCCAGCCATTATGAAAAATAGTACAGAAGTTTCTCAAAAAACTAACAATAGAAGTACCTTACAGTGCAGCAATTCCACTACTGGGTATTAATTCAAAGGAAAGGATATTAGTATATGCTTATTGTAGTTCATTCACAATAGGCAAGATATAGACTCAATATAAACATCAAGTGAAGAACAGTAAAGAAAACATGGTATATATACACAATGAAATATTATTCACCCATAAAAAAATAAAATTCTGTCATTCATAGCAACATAACAAACCTGTAAGACATTATGTTCAAAGAGAATTATAAATGCCCATCAATGATAGACTAGATAAAGAAAATGTGGTACATATACACCATGGAATATTATGCAGCCATAAAAGAGAAAGATCAAGTTCTTTGCAGGGACATGGGTGGAACTAAAGTCTGTTATCCTCAGCAAACTAACACAGGAAGAGAAAACCAAATACCACATATTCTCCCTTATAAGTGGAAACCAAATGGTGAGAACACATGGACACATAAAGGAGAACAACACACACTGAAACCTTTTGGAAGGTGGGGCATGAGAGAAGGAGATAATCAGGAAGAATAACTAATGGGTGCTATACCTAGATAATGAAATAATCTGTACAACAAACCCCCATGACAGAAGTTTACCTATGTAACAAACCTGAACTTGTATCCCTGAACTTAAAAGTTAAAAAAAGAATCATAAATACCGTAAATTCTACTCATATATGGAAGTTAAAAAGAATTGAGCTCATAGTATAGAGTAGAATTGTTATTAGAGGGTAGAAATAATCGAGAGAGGAAAGAATAAGAAGAGGTTAATTAACATATGCAAAGTGACAGTTAGATGCTAAGAATAAGTTTTAATGTTCTGTAGCTCTGTAAGGTAAATGTAGTTAACAAAAATTTAGTGTATGTTTTCAAAAAGCTAGAAGAGAATATTTTCAATGGTCACAACAGAAAGAAGTGATAAAAATTCAAGGTGATGGATATGCCATTATCCTGATTTGATCCTTACACATTATATATTACACCTGTATCAAAATATCACTCTATATCCCATAAAAAGGCACAGTTATTAGATGTCAATTAAAAATAAAAGAAAAATATTGCATGACATTTTATTGCTATGTTTGCTTTATTGCTATGGTCTGGAACTGAACTCACAAGTCTTAGAGGCATGTTTTTATTAGCTGCCAGGTGCCTGGCACCTGGGACTGGCATAGCTAGTGAGAAAATTTAATCCACTCTAGGTAAGCTGAGGGAGTTTGCTTGGGATTTTTCCCCCTGGTTTAATATCCCAAAAGTTGTCTAAAAGTTACCAAGCATCCTGCCTCCAACTCCACCAGTTATAAGGATCCACCTGGTCTTCCATCACTCTTTAATGTCCAGGTCATGAATTTCCAATCCTATAACCATACCCAGATAGCCACCTCAGACAGAGATGGAAGAATAGCTATTAAAGGAAGCATAGGATGCCCTAATGCCATAGCCAATTGTGATACTGGGATGAGTTTAACCTAGAAGAATAGCCAAAGGACTTCAAATATCACTTAGAGGCCCAGAATGCATCAGAGCATTCCAATATGCAAATGAATACCAAATCACTTCAGTCCCTGGTCCACTTCTCAGTTTCAGCTCTAACTCAGCCTTCCTGTGCTTTTAAATTGGTGCAGAATCTATCACTCCTAGATCATAGCTGATATATATTCCGAGCTTCTGTTACTAAGTACAGGTTATCCTTGACATATAGGTTTATGTCCTGATAAACCCATTGTATAAGCCCACTGTAAACTAGAAGCATTTTGTCAAAAAATTATTTAATACCTCTAACCAACCAAACACCATAGCTTAGCCTAATCTACCTTAAATGTGCTCAGAACACTTACATTAGCCTACCCTTGGGGAAAATCACTGAAAACAAAATGTATTTTGAAATAAAGTGCTAAATATCTCATATAATTTATTAAATATTCTGCTGAAAGTAAAACACAGAATGGTTGTATGAGTACTATAAGTTTCTACTGAATGTGTATCACTTTCACACTACTGTAAAGTAAAAAAAATCATAAATCAAATCATTGTAAGTCAGGAACCAACTACATATTTTGGGAAAGTCTCTTCATCTCTTAGTATCATACTTGCCTAAAAAGTAGGCCATTATTTATTAAACTCCTATCTCTCTTCCTATTATTCCTTCAAATAAGCTCACTGATTCTTTGTGTTTTAGGTATATTGACCACTGACAAATAGGTGAAGGAAAGAAAAATAGCAAATATGGGCACTGACAAAAGTTTAAGATTCTGAAAAAGTTAAAGATATGTTAGTTTAGTCCTCCTGAATGCTTTTCTATCAATGCCATTTGAAATTTTGTTGTACATTTATTAATTTTTTCCCCTCAAACCTTCACCCCATCTCAGGTCCTCATTTTCTGTCTTGATAATATAGACTTTTTTTTCAGGAAGATCCACCTCTCTAGACATTAAATCTGAGGAGGCAGTAAAGCATGATGATTTAAAAGACGTGCTTACAGACTGATCTCAGTTTAAATTCCAGCTCAGTCATTTAATGCCTAAGTGAATTTGTACAATACACGTCTCAATTTGTGTACCTGTAAAACACAGAGGGTAGATTATATTACTTTTACATTTCCTTACATGTGTCAAATTTGGCAGTGTGAACTGGTTTTATCAAGAAAGTCTGAAACGTCAGAAACAGAGAGTGATACAGTCTACAAAAGCATTTAAGAAAAAGTGTTGGAGAAAATTTAAAAAAAACTCTTCATCACCCATATCATCTGACCTCCACAGCCTTCTTGATTTGCTTCTTCCATTATTTATTATTCTATTTTTCTCAAATGTTTTATTTTTGAACAAATATGTAAATATAATAATGCTAAAGATAATCAATATAAAAACTAAGAGCTAGCACAGCCCCCAATGTGTAAGGAAAGAAAAGTGTTGAGATAGATGAAGCCTGAAAAGAGTCTTGAAGTTTCAAAATCTGGCTTCAGTTTCTCCAAGAGTTTATAAATTCTTTCCAGGCAAAGTTTTAAGTGAGTCCCAGGAAACAGGCTCATCTAAGTGAGGATATATGCCAGAGAAGTAATGTGGGTGTGTTACTGGACATCTGACAAATATGATGAGAGGGTAGGATAATCTATATTTTTTTCCTTCTGAAACCATCATGGCCAATCTACCTCTCTCAGGAGCAGATCAAAGCAAAGCACTTTACTTGGGATGCATTAGTCACGGTAGGCTAGTGACTTCAATAAAAAAAATTTTGATAGATTAAAACCATAAAATTTAATTTTAAACACATCACAGTACAATGTGTGTAGGCCAGGTGAGCATTCTCTGCCATCATCTTTAGTTGATTCATAGAACATGAAAGGGACAATAGGAACTTCATCAACACATGATCTAGGATAACCAAGTACCACAGAAGAATCTGGGCCAGACCCACCAAGAAATTCTGTCCTCAGATTATAAAAATAAATGGTTGCCTTCAATATTTGGGGCAAAGGAAAGATTTCCCTTTATCATTATTCTGGGGATTCCCTTTGACTCTTTCATGCATTGGATTCTAGTTTCCTGTATTCTATGCCTTTATCTTCTATTATTTACTACCTAATTTTGCTAGGGTACATCTTCCAGTTTCTACGTGAGAAATGGTGCACAGTAAGTGAAGTTTTTAAAACTTCATGTATTAGTTTGCTAGGGCTGCCATAACAAAGTACCACAAACTGAGTGGCTTAAACAACACACATTAATTGTCTCACACTTACAGAGGCTAGTAGTCCATAATCAATGTGTTGCCAGGTTTTGTCTCTTCTGAGGGTTGTGATGGAGAAACTGTTTGATAGCTCTCTCCTAGCTTCTGGTGTGTTGCTTACAATCTTTTGCATTCCTTGGCTTGTAGACACAGCACTCCAATCTCTACTTTCATGTTTGCATGTCAGTCTCAATATGTGTGTGTCTATATAAATTTCCCCTTTTAATAAGAACCCCAGTCACATGGGATTAAGGGTCTACCCTACCTCATTTTAACTAACTACAGCTGCAACAACCCTACTTCCCAATAAAGTTATGTTCTACGGTACAGGGATTTAGGACTCGAACAGGTGAATTTTAAGGGACACAATTCAATGCGCAACAAGTCAGATGTATAAAAATATTTTCATTCCAACCTAAAATTTGACTGGTCATAAAATTCAATGTCAGAAATAAATTTTCTTCAGGTTTGGAAAGTATTGCCTTATTGTTGTCTAGCTTCTAATGTTTCTTACTGAGAAATCTAAAGTCATTCTAATTATTGATTTTTAAATATATGACTTGTTTATATCTTTCTGGAAGCTTTAATATATTTTATTTGCTGTAAACACTGTGAAATCTTACAGGAATCTTATTTGCTGTGGATCTATTTTAATCCATTTTCCTAGGCACTCTGTAGGCTTTCTCAGTCTAGAAACTTAATACATTTGAGTCCTGAGATTTTTTTTTCAGTTTTTTTGCTGATTGAATCACTTCTCTGCTTCCATTTTCACTATTGTGTTTTTCTCTCTGTAACTTCTATTATATGAATGTTATATCTTCTGGATTTCTCTTTAATTCGCATATCTTTTCTCTCCTATTTCCTATTTTCTGTTTTGTTGCATTCCCTGGGAGATTTCTTCAACCATCTTCAAAAATTTGTATCAAGTTTTTAAACTTTTGCTATAATGTTTTTACATTCTGAGTCTTTTTTGTTCTCTGAATATTTCATTTGTATAACATTCTGTTCTTATCTGTTCATAGTTCTCCCTACATAATCTCTGTTTGCTTTAACTTGCATTTTCCATTAGTCTCTTTGGTTGTCTCATAAGTTTTAGTTGACTGTTCTTACCTTTAAGCTAAGAATCTTTGAATTTACATTAAGAATGTATTGACTCTGGACTTCATTTTAAGCTTACTGTTAGGATGATTATATTTTTCCTTTAAAGATGGTAAGATTGTCCCCTCATTACATTTCTGGCTTCCCAGCTGAAAGGCAAAGTCCTATCTGCTAGCTTTCTGGGAACCCAAAAGAGGAAGAAAGACTTGAAGGAGGTACTCTCAGTTCACTTCAACAGCCCTATCCTTAACGATGCCTTTTCTCCTTCAGTCAAGTTACCTTTTGTTTTACCTTCTCCTGTAAATAAATTCTTAGATTTCTGCCAAGGCAGAAAAATAAAGTTGCCCAGCAACATGAACCTGTGGGTGCAGGGAGGAAAGAATCTAGGACTCAAATCTGCTTGCTAAAAATTCTTCAACCAATAATTTTTATTTCAACCTACTTTATGGTAGATGTTAGGGTCATATAGCAATAATCCCTAGTTTTTCTCATTCTGAGCATATGGTAGAATTTTACTTTTGCATTCCCTTTGGATGTTAAGTACACCACGTGACTTGTTTTGGCCATTTAATATGACCAGATGACAAGTGACATTTCTAGGCAAAAGTTTAAAAGTATGTTATTTTCCATGTCACTTTTTCTTCACTATAGTAGTCATAGAAGTATGTTTTAATATGGTTCTCCCATAAGCCTGACTATCTATGTATTACATTAGATAGCTAGTATGAGCAATAGATATATCTTTTTTTGTTTTAAGCCCAAGATTCTGTGATTGATTGGTACTACAGCATAACTTAGCCTATTGTAACTGACTCCCTTTAATCTTTACTTCTGATTTAACTATCGTCACCATTCCTGAGTTTTTAGGATGATTAAGCATAAAATTTGTTCTCAGCTCCTATTTCTAATACCCTGTATTGTGTTTTCTTAGGCATGTTTATTTGGTTGTTATGTATCCATCTGCACTCTGGCTGCCAAAATTTAGTGGCCTCTGTCTCTATTTTTATCCCTCCCTTTATTGTAGAATTTTTCCTTCAAAAATATAACATTTCTCTATAATTTTGTGGTTTCAAGAGATAATGAAATTAGATGTGTGGGTGTTATCTTTACTCTGCTATCTTTACTCTGAAGTTTTACCTTTCCCAACCTGCACACTCATTTCTCTCACCCCAACCCAAACTCTCCTTGTTATATTGGAACTTGAAACACTAAGAATATGAAAAAAAATTGACAAACATGTTGCTTTTTGAACCCACACCCTTACCTCATTTGGACTTCTGCCATATGCCACAATTTGAGCTGGAGAGAACCACTCATGAGTGCCAAAGGCTTCCTCCCAAACCACTGTATAACTTTTGATCCAGACAAACAAAGAAAATTGTACCCTTGTGAGTGAATATAATTACACCAAAAATAATAATCCTGCATTTTTCTATGTCACTTTGCAACTTACCAAACAGCTTTGTATTCATTATGATATTTGAAACTCAACAACTTTGTGATATTCTGATTCAAACATTAAATTTACACTTGAGGAGGCAGATAAGAAAGAACAGACTGTAAAAAAAAAGATGTAATTTTTTAGTTGTGGAAAATAATGACAAAAATGCCAGGGTCTCCAAGATAACAATCAGATATTTGTTCAGTAGTCAGTGACCAAGATCAGTCTTACAAATAATGGTATATAAGTTTGTTTTGTTTGCTTGTTCTCAAGAAAGATAGAGTCTACTAAAGGTCTGTTTTTAGCGTGAAGGATCTATGGCTTGAATGTACTTATGATACTCTAGTATCTAGTGGAACTCACATCCCTAGAATACTTATCTTAGCTCTTGGGCCTCGTATCAGGGTATTAGCCTGCAAGTAATACAGCCAATCAAGTACTATGTGTCCTGTAGAGTTTTTGCTTTTCTAATGACAGCATTTCTGTCACAGGTTTATGTTTTCCCTGAGATCCTTTAGGCCCTTTGTTAATACACATTGAGATTCTCTCATGTTTTGACTACTTAGGAAGTCAGGCAGTGGTTTTTAATATATGAGGAAGGTATGAGGTCAGGAGAAATATTTGGCAGCTTTGGGGATATGTTTTACAAGTACTGAGGTATAACCTGAAAGACAAGAGCTGTTTAAAAGGCAGCTGAGGCTACCTCTCTGAGGCCCTAAGGAGCTCTTGCCTGGGCTTCAGAAAATCTGAGTCCTAGACTATGCTCAGCTACTAACACCCTGTGTGACCTTGGGCAGACAGCTTCACCTCCCTGAGCCTCTTGGTTCTAAAAGAACTTCCAGCTCAATTATTCTGTAATTCATGAAAGCTTAATAGTACTGGGAATTGTCTTGCTCAGGGTGACAATGGTTTGAGCAAATAAATGAAAAGGCTGAGTATAGTGCCATCTTCCCAGTGGACAAAAAATGCTTTCCCAAATAAATGTGTATCTCCTAAAGCAATTCTTAATTATCAGAGCTGATGTGAGTCAGTCTTGTGGTGAGGCTGCACAGAGAGGAATTCAGAATCCAGGGAGGAGGTGACAACAGGCCCACTCTGCTTCTTACCTGTCATGGCAAAGCAGGAGTGTGGTTATCAAAGCTAGGCATCACGTTTTAGGGGAACAAAAAGAGATTAGAGAGGTTTCAGGGCTTTGACCAGGATGATAGGAGTATTCTGAATTATGCCACATAAGGAAGAGCAGACAGCTACAGGGATCAGTAGTCAGAAGACCTCCAGAAAAGTCTTGGCCCCTGTTCGTAGCATCTCAAGGGTTCTTGTGGGAAATAGGAGTGGCTCAAAATCTAAATAAAAAGGTATACTGTGGTTGGTAGGTAGATGTAACACAGGTACATATTTCAAGTTAACAGAAAGATACTAGTAAGTATTAGAAGTGTAGGATGTCTCAAGAAGTAGTGAGTTTCTGTTGAAAGTTTATGTGAAAAGGCCAAATTGCCATATGAAAGGAATAAAATCAATAGAAGCAGAGATCAGGTGAGGTGATGGATTAAATTATATTTAAGTTCCTTCCAAATTCCAAGGGTAAATAATTCCATGTTAGTGGTCATGCTAGTGGAAAGATTTTAATTACAAGGCCAGAAATTCCAAGTAGGGGAACACTTATATACCATCATTTATAAGATTGGTTCACCACTGCACTGTCGACTGAATTAACATCTGATTGTTATCCTGAAGACCCAAGTTGTCCTTGTTTCCAACAACTAAAAATATACATCTTTTTTCAGTTTGTACATTCTTGTCTGCCTCAAGTGTAAACTGAGCATTTGAATCAGAATATCACAATGTTGCTGAGCCTCAAATATGATAGTGAATACAAAGCTGTTTGGTAAGTTGTAAAGTGCCATAGAAAAATACAGGATTATTGTTATTGTTGTTACATTTACTGGCCTGAGTACAATTTTGTTTGTATGGTTTTAGCTTTTTTTATTATTTCTTATTCATACATAATAGATGTACATATTTTGGGGTAAATGTGAAAATACATTAATATAATATCAAATCAAAGTAATTGGAATATCCATTGATATAGTTTGGCTGTGTCCCCACCCAAATTTCATCTTGAATTCCCATGTGTTGTGAAAGGTACCTGGTGGGAGGTAATCAAATCATGGGGGTGGGTCTTTCCCATGATTCTCTCATGATAGTGAATAAATCTCATGAGATCTGATGATTTCATAAAGAGAAGTTCTTCTGCACAAGTTCTCTTCTCTTGTCTGCCACCATGTAATACCTGCCTTTCTTCTTCTGCCATGATTGTGAGGCCTCCCCAGCCATGTGGAACTGTGAGTCCATTAAACCTCTTTCTTTTGTAAATTTCTCAGTGCCAGATATGTCTTTATCAGCAGTGTGAAAACTGACTAATACATCCATCAGTTTAAACATCTATTTTCTTTATGCTAAAAGCATTTAAATGATTTCCTTCTAATAATTTTGAAATGTACAGTAGATTAATGTTAACTAAAGTCATCCTAATGATCAATGAAATGCTGAGTTTTATTTCTTCTGTCTAACTCTATGTCTTGGTACAATTTGATCTCTGATAGAGTTTAAATAAGGACAGAGTCCCCAAGGTAGAAAAAAGCAGATGGTTTGCTGAGTGATTCTCTCAAGGGTTTCTGACTAATGATTTCCTTTATAATTTATTTTTCTCACTGGAGCCATGTGATGAGAAGCTGGAGAGAGATGGGTGAAGGCTATAGGTACTTGAGAGTAGAAGGGTTTATAGTAGAAATGTAAGAGCTATATAAGACACTGAGGGATGAGGACTGAGTACAACAGAACCAGGAATCAAACATGTAAAAGTCAAAGTAAGACAGTAAGTGTCTTACGGAGATTTTTCTTTAAAAAAAAAATCTTGTAGAAATGATTTGTTATTTTGTACAAAAAAATTTAGGTGATGCCACCTCAAGATAGAGAGCACTATCCAAACCCTGGGGTCTCTGAAGGAACACAAAGTATCTCCTTTGGCATGTATATGATGGGTGTGGAGTTTTGTGTCTGCAAATGGGTTGTCTAAAGGACTAGTATGATGAAAAAAGGAAATCGGATCCCTGGAATAAACTCTGGGGCTGGCAAGAACAGATAATGTTCTTCCTTACATTCCCAACTGTTTCTAGGAAACAAGACTTGTTTACCTCTTGGAGAACAGAAGAAAAAAAATGACATTTCTTTTGCTGGGGAGGATAAAAAGATGTATCTGTTGATTATCTCTTGGCCTAGGCATGTTTATTTATTAGATCTTTTCTGAAGTCAAGTTGCAGGTCACAGGGTCTTTGTAATGTGAGGATGTATCATGAGTGAACAGCAGATATTAGCAGCACCGTGCCTAGTGACACCTTGGTTAAACTCCTTCTCAATTACTATTCTTTCATATTTTTCTTTTTGCCTTCTGCTTCACTCTACTCTCTTCACATTTATTCTCCAGTTCATTTTGTTTATATTTTCTTATTTTTTACTTTCCTGGTTCTTGTTTATTATTTCTGTCTTGCATTCCTTTTATTTTCTCTCCTCCCTATCCATTTCTTTTGCTTCTTTTTATTTCCAGCTGAGTCAGACTCCAGAAAGATGTGCATCTAGAAGACTTTTCCATTCCCAGCTCAGAAAAAAAGACAGATACAAAGCCTTTATCAGCTCATCTCCTTAGTCTGCTAGCCAGGGAAACATTGTTCCTCAAAATAGATTTTACTTTACTTTGATTCAATGTGAAATGACTCAAGCCAAGGGTCTTCTATATCTTTCCTTGAGAAGTATCATTCTAACTTGCTTTCAAATATTCTCATTCCTTGGTATAATATTTCTTTTGTTTCAGTTCAGCACATTACTACTGGTTAGTTTATCTGGGACCACCCTAAACCTTTCTGTTTGATTTTAAGTATTTATTGCTTTTTAGAGGCTAAAAATACTTATCACACTCTCAGATAAATTCTTTCAGACCCTAAAACATTTTGTTTCATGGCCACTACACAAGGAAGCAGTTATTATTGCCATATAAAAATATAAAATCGGAGATCTTAATGGATTAAGACACTTCCATACAATCACAGAGTTATAACATAATGGACCTGAGATTCAAAACTAGATCTGTTTAATTTCAAAATTAATGGTTTTTCCACAACACCAAAACAGGGTTCAGCATAGCTTATGAGAAACTTCACAAAATACTTCTCTAGTTACTTGATCAACCCTTATGTCTAGCCCAAAGCTCATCTGAACAATTTATATTGCAGCACGTGAGAGGTAGTATGATATATTCTAGAAGCTCCTGAACTGCATACACACTTGAATACATGTATCTTTTCTTCCTTTTGGCGGAAGAGTTTAGAAGATTCTCATATGTGTTCAGAGACTGGGAATTGTTTAAGTCCTGTGACATTTATGTCAGACATCGTATTAACACTTTCTTGAGTTATAGACATTATTAAGATTAATTTCCACTGTCTGGTTACATTCCGATTGTCACGGAGCCTTATGGAGGAAAAAAGAAACCAATTTTGAAAATTGGTGGCCATAATTTAATTTCATGACAACAAAATAAGTTTACATCTAAATTTATGGTCTACCTGTATTTTAGTTAATGGTATAATGATACATACTATGTCAGATAACTTCTTTGAAACTTATTCCATAACAAAGTAATAGATGAACTTCTCTAGATTACTGCAATATGAATAATTTGATCATTTGGACTATCAATCATGGTATGCCCAATATAACAAAACCAATATTATGAGACCAAAAATAAGAAATGGGATACATCTTTAAAAAAAAATTATTTTAGGTTTAGGAGTACATGTGCAGGATTATTTTACAGATAAGCTCATGCCACAGGGTTTTCTTGTACAGATTACTTTGTCACTAAGGTACTAAGCCTAGTGCCCAATAGATATTTTGTTCTTCTTTTTCTTCTTCCAGCCTCCGTCTTCAAGTAGGTCCCAATGTCTGTTGTTCCTTTCCTTCTTTGTGTCTATGAGATCTCGTCATTTAGCTCCCACTTACAAGTGAGAACATTTGGTATTTGGTATTCTCTTTCTGCATTAGTTTGCTAAGAATAATGGCCTCCAGCTCCACCTGTGTCCCTGCAAAGACACGATCTCATTTGTTTTTATAGCTGCATAGTATTCCGTGGTGTATATGTACCACGTTGTCTTTATCCAATTCATCATTGATGAGCATTTGTGCTAATTCCACATCTTTACTATTGTAAATAGTGCTGCAATGAACATTCACATGCATGTGTCTTTGTGATAGAATGATTTATAATTTTGTGGGTATATATCCAGTAATGGGATTGCTGGGTGGAATGGTAGTTCTGATTTTATCTGTTTGAGTAATCACCACACTACTTTCCACATTGGTTGAACTAATTTACACTCCAATCAACAGTGTTAAAGTGCTCCCCTTTGTCTGTTACCTCCTCAGCATCTACTATTTTATGACATTTTATTAACAGCCATCTGACTGGTGTGAAATGGTATTTTATTGTGATTTAGCTTTGAATTTTTTTAATGATCAGTAATATTGAGTTTTTTTTCATATGCTTCTTGACCACATGTATGTCTTTATTTGAAAATGTCTGTTCATGTCTTTTGCCCAATTTTTAATGGTTTTGTATTTTTCTTGTAAATTGCTTTAAGCACTTTATGTATGCTGGATATTAGACTTTTTCAGCTACATAGTTTGCAAATATTTTCTCCCATTCTGTAGATTGCCTGTTAATCTGTTGATAGCTTCTTTTGCTGTGCAGAAGCTCTATTGATAATAAAATCAAATTTGTCAATTTTTGCTTTTGCTGTGATTGCTTTTGGTGTCTTCATCATAAAATTTTTGCCCATTTCTATGTCCAGAATGGAAAAGTATAGGTTGATTTTCAGGGTTTTTATAGCTTTAAATTTTACATTTAAGTCTTAATCCATCTTGACTTGGTTTATGTATATGATAAAAGAGAAGGGTCCAGTGTCAATTTACTGCATATGGCTAGCCAGTTATCCCAGCACATTTAATAGGGAGTCTTTTTCTCATTGCTTATTTTCATCTGCTTTGCCAAAGAACAGATGGTTGCAGGTGTGCAGCATTATTTCTGGGCTCACTATCTTTTTCCATTGGTCTATGTGTCTGTTTTTGTACTAGTACTATGCTCTTTTGAATACTGTAGCCCTGCAGTATACTTTGAAGTTGAGTAGCATAATGCCTCCAGTTTTGTTCTTTTTGCTTAGGATTGCCTTGACTATTCAGGCTCTTTTTTGGTTTTATATAAACTTTAAAATAGCTTTTCCTAGTTCTGTGAAGAATGTCATTGGTATTTTGATAGAAATAGCTTGAATCTGTAAATTGCATTGGAAATTATGACCATTTTGATGATATTGATTCTTTCTATCTGTAAGAACGAATTTTTTTTTTCCTTTGTACAATCTCTGATTTCTTTGAGCAGTGTTTTGTAATTCTTATTATAAAGATCGTTTACATACCTGGTTAGCTGTATTCCTAGGTACTTTAGAGTATGTGGCAATTGTGAATAGGATTGCATTCCTGATTGAGATCTCAGCTTAGCAGCTGTTGATGTATAGAAATCCTGGTGACTTTCATACATGATATTGTATTCTGAAACTTTGGGGAAGTTGTTTTTCAGCTTATAGGACCATTGGGCTGAGACTACATGGTTTTCTAGATATGGAATCATGTCATCTGCAAACAGGGATAGTTTGATCTTCTCTCTTTCTATTTGGATGCCCTTATTTCTTTCTCTTGCCTGATTGCTCTCTCCAGGACTTCCAATACTGTGTTAAAGATTATTGGTGAGAAAAGACATTCCTGTCTTGTGCCAGTTTTCAAAAGGGATGCTTCCAGCTTTTGCGCATTTGGTATGATGTTGGTTGTGGGTTTGTCATAGATGACTCTTAGTATTTTAAGGTATGTTCCTTAAATACCCAGTTTATAGGGAGTTTTTTAATAGATAGGGATGTTGAACTTTATAGAAAGTCTTTTCTGCATCTAATGAGATAATTGTATGGATTTCATCTTTATGTTTACATGATGAATCACATATACTGGATTGTGTATGTTGAACTAATCTTGCATCTTGGGGATGAAGCCTATTTGATTCTCTTGGATTAGCTTTTTGATGCGCTGCTGCATTCGGTTAGTAAATATTTTGTTGAGAATTTTTGCATCAATGTTCATCAGAGATATTGCCCTGAAGTTTTCTTTTTCTGCTGTGTCTCTGCCAGGTTTTGGTATCAGAATGATGCTGGCTTCAGAATAGAATGAGTTAGGAAAAAGTCCCACCTCCTAAATTTTGTGGAATAGTTTTAGAAGGAATGGAACCAGTTCTTATTTGTACATCTGGGAGAATTCAGCTATGAGTCTATCTGGTCTTGGATTTGTTTTGATTGATACTGTATTTGTTACTGATATAATTTTGAAGCTCATTATTTGTCTGTTCAGTGAATCATTTTCTTTCTGGTTCAGTCTTGAAAGGGTGTTTGTGTCAAAAAATTTGCCCATCTCTTCTAGGTTTTATAGTTTGTGTGCATAGAGTTATTTATAGCAGTTTTTGCAGAGTATTTTGTTATATTTATATGAATATTTTATATTCATAGCAGTTTTTTCAGAGTATAGTGTTTATAGCAGAGTATTTTTATCTCTGTGGTGTCAGTGGTAGCATTCCCCTTTTAATTTCTAATTGTGTTTATTCGAATCTTTTTTTTTCTTTATTAGTCTAGCTAATGGCCTATCTCATTAACTTTTTTCAAAAAAGTAACTCCTAGATTTGTTTAATTTTTGAAATTTTTTTGTGTCTTTATTTCTTTCAGTTAAGCTCTGTTTTTTTTTTTTTTTTTTTTTTTTTTTTTTTTTTTTTTTTTTTTTTTTTTTTAAACGTTGGGTTTTTTTTGTAGTTATTGAATAAAAATTTATTTTTTAAAAATAAAAATTTAAAAA
>CAUYLG010064345.1:0-26509 GCA_963573385.1 Cacajao melanocephalus | reverse complement strand
ACCCGTTTTCTTGTTCTGCCCCCTTAAGCCACTCTCTGTTGTGCACAGTAGCTTTTCTAGGGTTTAAGGTTAAGGGTCACACCCCCAAATCTGCTCTGAGTCAAAACCGCATCCAAGAATGCCGTTCTCTTGAAGGCCAGTGGCCATCCCTGCCCGCTGGTGTGAGAAGCCGAGTTGCTCGTTTCCAGCGATGACGTGCTGCACCAGATGGGCATCTTTAAAAGTGGCTAAAATAGACCGGAGCTGGTTGGGCGGGCTTTGAGGGCGACATTCTCTCACCACTTGCTTCCAAGATGACCTCAGCCAACACCCCTCATTCTGACCACAAGCCAGCTCCTGATGAAATTTTTGAAACTTCCAAATGATGGAATTGAGACTGACTCTTTTTTTCAGGTCATGGAACCCTGCTGTTTTAAGTTATTTTTGTGTCTAACTCAGCGCTTTCAGTTTAGAACCTATTTTACAACGGAAAAAAAAATATCAAAACAAAATAAAACCAACAAACCTGAGACAGATGGATGGAGCAACAGAGCTGACCAGCTTTGGAGCGCCTCTCAGCCACCTGTCTCAGCATACATGGCAGGGCGTGGGCGGCCATCTGCTGACAACTGAACATGAGTATCTGGTTATCTATCACACAAAAAGCACATGACCAGAAACGCCATGTTCCTGATTTCCTCACTTTGACTTAAGCAGCTGGGTAAGAGATGAATATAATACTCTCCTTCAAGGACAACAGAGGGAAAGAATATTGGTAACTGTTGTGTAACTGTCTTGGGCCATGCTTTATTATATATGATCTTATTTACTGCTTGCAGCAATCTTGCTGGTTGGACTGCATTGGCTTCATTACTTACAGAAGGGGAATTGAGGCAAGTGGGTAAGTGACTCACCCAAGGTCCACCATATGTGGCAAGGTAGGATTTACCCCCAAGCTTTCTGACACCAGAACCCACCCTCATTTCCCACACTCTGAAACAGCAGAATCCGTCCAACACTGACCATTCTCTCTAGCAGTTCTGAGCTCCCACCACAGGTGCAGGGCAAAGGGGACTCCCCATGAGGCCTGTCCCACAGCTGGGAGTTCCATAATTGGGGTGTATGAAGTACTGCCTGTAGGGAGCCCTCCTGCTGATTTCAAATTCATTAATTCCACATGCTTTTACTTGCTTTTTTGTTTGTAAAGAATGGAGCTGAGGGAGTTTGTGATGAGTACACCATATCCTTGCCTTCAAGAGTTCTCTGTCCAGTGGGAGGTGGACAGCCAGTTATACACATCATCCTGACTCCTTTCTGGAACAGAAGTCCAGGATATGGTCAGCAGAAGGATGTCCCCTCCGAGGATGTCCACATCCTAACTCCTAGAACTTGTGAATGGGTTGCCATTCGTGGTCAAAGGGACTTTGCAGGTGTGATTAAGGATTTTGAGATGGGCGGAGTGGCCTGGATTAGCCAGGGGAGCTCAATGTCATCACAAGTGCCCTTCTAAGAGTGAGGCTGGAAGGTGAGGGAGAGATTGGAAGGTGCCACACTGCTTGCTTTGAAGATGGAGGAAGGGGCTGTGAGCCCAGGAATGTGGGCAGCCTCTAGAAGCTGGGAAAGGCAAGAAAACAGATTGTCCCCTAGAGCCTCCAGAAGAAGTGCTGCTCTGCCAACACCTCAATTTTAGTCTAGTGAGATTCTGAAACTGTATGATAAATTGGTGTTGTTTTCAGCCACTGTGCTTGTCTTGTGGTAATTAATCACAGCAGAAAGAGGAAACTGACGTGCAAAGCCATTAAATAAATACCCAAAGAGAGTCAGAGAAATGAGGGGTGCAGAGGCTGGAGGGCACCGCCCTGAACCAGTTGGCGGGAGGGCCCATGTGGGCCCCACAAAAGGCTCTGTCCAGATTCCCTTCCTCTTTCCCCAGTGATTTGGATGAAAATGCTCATCACATTCACACGTGCCCTAAAGAGAGGAGAGAGACAGGACATAATGCCCGGAGAGCTCCACAGGGTGAGAGAGTGGGTCAGATCCCACTTGTGGAGTCCAGGGAGGCATCTCTCTGAGCACCCAGAGGCATGGTCCTGGCGAGGGAGGAGTAACATGCAATGAGTGGGAAGGGACGGGAACGCGGGTTAATTCTGGGGAGTCTGCCAGGGTCACTGGGGAATGTGGGGGCAGAACAAGACCCCGCAGCCTCACCATGCCCAAGAGGAAGGAAGCACCGCTTCCCACCCTGAGCCTGCTTTCTAAGAGGCCACCAGGCGGCTTTACCTTGGTCTGGAAGCCCTTCTATTGTGGACAGGCTGGGCAAGGGCATTGACGATGTCACGTAGGTAAGGGGAAGCTGTCCATTAGCTGGTATGTGCCTGATTCATCTGCACCCCATTGACCTGCAATTCTTTTATTTCCACTTATAATTATATTTTCAGCATAAAAAACTGTTGTTATATTCTTGTTTGCATTGGTCATTATATTTAATTTAAATATATTAATGGAATATGTTATACATATAAGAAGTACTTATATAAAAATGTATGCCTCTAGGGGTGAACGCAGCATGGTAACCTGCAGTCCCTGAGATGAAACTGCTTGGCCTGCTCTGAGCCCCATAGCAGTCCCTCCCAGTCACCGCACTCCGAAGGCCAATGACTGCCCTGTTCCATCCCTCAAGGACAGCACCGTGTTAGGAATACAGGTGCTGAGTGCCTTCTGGCAGAAGCGCATTGGAAGCGGGTGCTCAGGGACCACCTAGTGACCTGGTAATGGTCATCCTTTAAGAAGAGCCCTCTGAGACTCAAGGTGGGCCAGGGAGCTTCTGAACAGCAGCTGCCCAGGCACCTGTGTGCCTCCCATGTTCCAGGAGCCTGACCCTGGAGCCCATGGGGCTGCATGCGGAGCAGGGAGTGCCCGGGCTCACAGTCAGATGCTTCTGGCTCTCAACCCTAACACCACCACAGGTTAATGCTATGGCCTTGACCTCTGCTTATCCATCTATAAAATGGGGTTACAGTAGTAGCCTCTGCCAGGATAGTTGAGTGATTGAGAGTATTTTACTTATTTTACTATCTCTAGCACAGACCCTGACCATAGCAGGAGCTCCACAGAGACTCTGGTCTCATGCAGTGCTCGGTAACTGTGCACCCAATGCAGGCATCACTGTGTCGTGTTCATTCACTCAAGTTCCCTTCAAAAAAAACATTGGTTATGAGCCAAATAGGTGTCCGTGCCAGCCTGGGAATGCACATGCACATTCTGCCTCTGGAGAGGGCCCAGGGGAGCCTGGGAAGCCTGGACATGGGCCTCTAGGGCTGGGACAGGGAAGGGCCTCCTCTTCACTGCTGTGTCCAGGATCACCCCCTCCCTTGGAGCACCCCACCTCCCACCTGAAGTCTGCACAGCAGAGAATCTTTAGAAACAGAAATAGGAAGTTCTGATCCATGGATGCAAACGTTCTGGCATCCCGTGTGCAGTGATGTGTGGCGTGGGTGGTGGGAATTAGGTTCACTCTTCTGGGGTATTTGTTCCTACCCACCAGAAGGTGTACAATGTTCATACTCATTGACTCAGAAATGTTGGCAGCTTTACCTTAGTCTGGGAGCCCTTCTGTTGTAAATAACAATGTGTGTACAAGGATGCATGTACATGCTAATGGATGTACAAGGATGTTGATCAGTGCATGATTTTTCAAAGGAAAAGTGGAAATTGCTACATCTCCAACTCAAGGAGAATGGGTAAATTTGGTTTATGTTCCTGATAGAATAATACAAAACTGTTAAAATGGAATTTTGATGGGCATTTTAATACAGGGATTAAAAAACAAATTTAAATGTGCTTTCTTTCTCTCCCTCTCTCTCTCTCTCTGTCTCTCTCTCTCACACACACACACAGAAGAAAAAAAAATTGGAAAGAAAAGCCATCAAAATGTTAGCAATGATTATGTGGTGGGATCATGATTCTCATTTTTTATCCTGTTTTATATTTTCTTAGTGTTCTATGCTAAGCATATACTATTTTTAAAATTAGAAGAGGGGCTGGGTGCGGTGGCTCACACCTGTACTCTCAGCACTTTGGGAGGCCAAGGAGGGTGGATCACCTGAGGTCAGGAGTTTGAGACCAGCCTGGCCAGCATAGTGAAACCCCTTCTCTACTAAAAATAAAATACACACACACACACACACACACACACACACACACACACACACACACACACAAGGAATGAAGGCATTTTACAACTTTACAACTCATATTGTCATGGAGGAGCCTGGCATAGGGGGAGGGGAATGGCTGGAGGGGTTGCTATGAGTCCTGGTGAGTCACCAGCTAGCTGTTGGGTGAGTTCCTTGATGCTTTCACGGTAGTGGGGGCATGAGAACATCTGCCTCAAAGGGATGCTGTGCACACTAATTTTTGTAGATTACCATATGCACCATCCATTATCAAATCACAAAAGCAAAGCCCCGTTTTGCAGGTCAGTAGAAGTGGCACCTTCATGTGGAGTTGTCTAACCAGGCCACTTTCCTTTTGGAGGGTACATCTGCCCAAGCCCCCGTGGCCCTGGGTAATTCTCTCTCTCCTTCTTTGCAGTTGCCCATGATGGGAGGAGTTTTCATGGACTCACCCAACGAGGACTTCAGCACCGAGTACTCCCTGTTTAATTCTTCCACCAATGTCCACGCGGCCTCCAACGGCCAGGGCCAGCCAGAAGATCCTCCTCGGTCCTCAAACGACGTCATCTTGCGATGGATTGCCATCATAGCCACGCTGGGGAACATCATGGTGTTGGGCGTGGTGTACGCCTTCACCTTCTGAGGACGGTGCACTCTGCACCACCATGGGGTGAGGCTTGGCAGGTGGCTCTGTCTTGCTGTTGGCCTTTAGCTGCTCCCATGTTCTAGAACCAGGAGTTCTGACCAGGGGCAGCAGCTGTCCTTCTGGAATGTCCCCCTGGCAGCCCTGATTTCAAATATCCCACGTTGTGGTCAAACTGAGTCAGAAAACATGGAAGTATGGGCCTCCTGCTCCTAGACGCATGACGGGGCAAGGCCTTCAGAAGGCAGATTGGGGATTCTTGAAACTATATTCCAAGAATAGGAGACCAGATGGAGCAGCTAGTTAGGTTTAAAACATAGACATGGTTTGATGATCACTTGATGGTGGTAAATAATCACCTGTGTGTCTTGTTTTTATTCAAACATCAAACCTAGGGTGTGGGGTGCTGGGACAAGAGGAGCCCTCAGAATTTCAGCATTCCCCACCCAATTCTGGCTTCACATTCAGCCCCTCAGCTATCCGGTAGGGCCACTGGATGGTCCTAATTTGACTTTGAAACGGCACCTTTGTCACGAGACACTGAGCCCTTTCCAAGACCCAAGTGCATCAGGAGACCCAGGAATGGAGCATTTACTGGTAATAGGGTGGGATTTCTAGGGGTGTCAGTGATGGTTTTTACCTGCTGGTCAGACTTTTTCTTCTTTTTAAGAAGAGGAGAGGATGTCTTTAAGAGCTAGATCTACCAGGCCGTGGACTCTTCAGGCTACCCACGTGAAGATGATCTTTCTTCTCTGAGGAATCAGAATTTTAGAGATGAACAAGGTTCGTGTCCACTGAATGATTCAATGGATGGGTCAGAAAGGGGGGTAATTCCCCTGTGGTAGTTTGTGGAGGAGTCAGAACTGAAAGATGTGTCTTCACTCCCAGTTCACTGCTCTTTCTGCCCCAGCTATGCACTTCCCTGAGGAGGTTCCTGAGAAGCTGCCTTCGGGAGTATCTCCAGGCATCTTGAAGATGGGTGCAGGATTGGCAGGCCACTCAGATACCCATCTTTTACGCTCAGTTTGGATACTGTGCATTCTCCTACAGCTGTGAGTGCTTCTGCCCAAGCCACTTCCTTAAATCTTAAAAATCAGCATCTAGGGGGCCTGTCAAACAAGGAAGCTTCCAAGTAAAAATCATCGAGAAGGGCCCACTTTTCTTTTTTCCTTAGGAAATCCCATTGCACAGGACCCACCCGAAACCCCCGACACCTTCCCAAGGCAGCCTTGCCATGCAGCTGGATCTGGAAAAGTCCCAGAAAGGGGCTCACTCACCTCTAGGCCCAGAGAGGTTTTCTCCTCACTTTCTACACTGCAAAAAAAGAAAAATCACATCAATAACCCCCTCTGTGATGGAGAAACTTAAAAAGCTGGTTAGGAAGCCCTTGTGTATATTTAGGGACAATTACAAGAAAGCTGGACTTGCCACTGTGGTCTCAGGAGAAATGAGTGTTCTTGATGACAGGCAAAGGGATATCTTAGTTGTCTAGAAGCGGCACTCTTCTCTGGAAGCCGCCATGGTAACAGGATTACTAACCTGGCTCCAGACAGTGCCTGCTCATGGCTGCCAGTTCTTACTGATCGCATCCGTCACTGCTGCCACATATCATCCACCAGCTTCAGCTTAAGAGGAGGTCACAAGTGCAAAGAAACTGACCTTGGCAATGAGAGAGAAGGGACATGGACCATCTCCCTGCAACTCCTGGAATCACTGACAGGGCGGAGGGTGGGCTGGGTAGCTAGGCATGGTGTCCATGGGTGTTTCCAGCAAGTGTCTCTCCATCAAACCCCAGGTCTGCCCCATAAGCAAGGTCTTTAACAGATGGATGTCTCCATGAAAAAGCCCAAAGAGAGAAGCCCAGAGCCAAGGCGGGGTTGCTTGATGTGTTCATGGAGTCACTCCAGCCCATGTGCTCAAATCTTCCCTTCTGACCCCGCATCCCTAGGAGGGCCTGACCCTTGTAAAGATGCAGGAGGCAGCTCTCTGGCCTCCAGTGGCCCATGGAGATGGCAGTTGGGAGAGAGGGTTCTGTGTTTGCTCCAGTGAAGGGAAGAAAAGGCAGGAGAAAAGAATGGCTTCTAGCGCTGAAGACAACTCCAGCATCCCAGGCACTGGGTGCTTCTGGCTGCAGGAGTTTTCCCTATGTAGGCCCCTCAGCCTCCACCCTCTGATCTAAATGTCAGTTACATTCAGTATTCAAGCCTCTCTCTCTCACACAGCATCACTGTCCCAGTGCACAGTTAAGGAACTACAGGCTGAGAGGAGTGAAGTCGCCTTCCTGAGGTTACAAACATGAAAGTGATGAGCTAGGATCTGAACCTGGGAAGTTGGGCTCTAAAACCAGGCTCGTTCTGCCACACCGTACTGCCTTCTATGACTGGGTGGCACCTCCAGGGCACATTTACACCAGGCCTTGAATCTGCAGAGTCTGCTTCTCAAGATGCCACATCATGGTGTGACTTGGGCCAGCTCTGACTTCCACAGGTTCCTGACCGTCATCAGAGTAGAACAAGCTCAACATCCCACCCAGTGCTCTCTCTGCCCAGACTTCATAGGTGTTGGTCCCCAAAGCCTGCCATCTTCTTTAAGGTTCAACTCAAGTCTCCTTGGAAGGCCCCACTGAAGTTCCCAGAGACCGGTTTTGTTGGGATGCAAACAGAAGGGGACTCCCCCGCCACCTGGCCAACACCCAGAAGCCCAACAGAAGCACTCACACATAGAAAGAGGCTCACTGCAGCCGGAACTGCAGAGTCAGAGTCCTGGGGCCATCCTGTTCTGCAAGGTGACCCCAGGCTCCCCAGGGCAGGGGAGAGGGATCCCCCTTGCTTAGACTTTAGCCGGGACCTCTGTTCTGGCTTCTCCCTGGGTGGGGTTGACACCAGAGCCCACCTAGATTTGATGAGTCAGTGCTGAGGAAGGAAGAAGCTTGCCTGTTAAATAGCTGCGCCTCAGAGAAAGGGTCTTGCATTTTCCGGAATGTTCTCTGTGATCACCCCTCTGTGTGCCCCTCCATTGCTCCTCTACAAGCAATTAGGTGTCCCTCACCTGCGTTTTCGTGTGGGACACTTTTGATTCAAAAGAACAACTTAGGCTGCACGCAGTGGCTCATGCCTGTAATCCTGGCACTTTGGTAGGCCAAAGTGGGCAGGAACAGGAGTTCGAGACCAGACTGGCCAACATGACGAAACCCCGTCTCTACTAAAAATACAATTAGCCAGACGTGGTGGTGTGTGCCTGTAATCCCAGCTACTCAGGAGGCTGAGGCAGGAGAATCGATTGAATCAGGAGGCAGGGGCTGCAGTGGGCCAGGATCGTGCCACTGCACTCCAGCCTGGTCAACAGAATGATGCTCTGTCTCAAAAAAAAAAAAAAAAAAAAAAAAGAAAGAGCAACTTGCTGCTTTATGAGGTTGTGAGTGGCCACCACTGGAGGTCTTTGAGAAGAGGCCAGATGCCGTGTGGCCAGACCTGTCTTAAGAGGACTTGTGCCTCCAGGGATCCAGGCAGGATGATGGCACAGCTCTTCCAACTCCAAGCCACTGCCGGCCTTCCCCTTTCCCGTGAAATCAAGGTCAAGAGGCAAATAAGACTCCCAGCTCCACTCCACCCCCCAGAGAGAAATGATTCTCTCTCCTTTCAGATCCCCCACGATCTGAGGGAGAAAGGATGGGAGGAGGGGCAGCAGCACTTCCCTGGAAAGGCAGCAGACACTTTTCCAGCCCCGGCTGAGCTGGAAGTCTTGGAGGCCCGCCAGACCACGCTGGCGTATCCTGGGGTGGGTCCCTGGAGACTGAAGAAGGTTGGTCAGTCCGCCTGTTGTCAGCACTGCTGCCTGAGCCCTGCAAGACAAATGGCACTTTCCTTCTTCAGAAGCATGATCTGCCTTTGTTTTTAGCAGCAGTAGTATTACCAGTTATTGTTCTTCCTGCTGCCAGTTTTGCCCCTCTTTTTGTTGCTCTATTTGTATCTCATTTACTTTTCAAATTGCCCCTGGGGACAGGAATGAGGATGCAGAGAGATGCACATTAATTATTGTCACATTTTTCTGTGGAGAAAACTGAGGCCAGGGCTGATTGCTCATAGCTAAGGAGCTGTGATTCAGACTCAGTTCTGTCGGCTCCAGAGGCACCCTGCATCCATGCCTCCCAGGGTCCCCCTGGGATGGACCATCCCGGGATATGGGACCTCAGAGGCTGGGGCTGAGGTTTGGTTTGGTCTTCAAGAGCTTGTAGCCAGATTGCCACAGTCAAGTGTAAGTCCAGGAAAGAGACAGGCAGCAGCGCACATGGATTTGTCAGTTTCAGAATCTCACACTGATAAGAGGCTATAGAGAGCATCTAATCGGGACCTTTAATTTTTCAGGGAGAGCAGCTGATGCCACATGGAAAATTAGTGGAGAGCTGATAAATTTCAGGGCGCCTGGCCCAGAAGTCTGTGGTCCAGCACATTGCGCATTTGGTGGGAAGCAAAGGGATTTCCCGGGATTACCTGCCCCGGTTCCGAGGTGGGTTGTGCTCTCTGCAGCTGGCACCGGCCCCCTTTGCTACTTCCTGACAGATGCCCAGTGATTGTCCCTGAGCAAGTCCTAGGGTTTGGCTGAGCTGCTGTGACAGGGAGGTCCAGGGAGCTCTGCTCAGGGGGCCAAAGGGACCAGTCAGAGCCTGAATGTTCTATGTTCACCTGCTCCAACCCCTCCTGTCCTGGCCCACTCCTTGGGCCCCTGACCTTGGTCACTCACTGAGAAGGATGGAGAAGGTGGTTGAACTGAGTACTGAGAACCCGGAGGGACAAAGCTTGCAGCTTCCAAGCAGGAAAAGCGATCTCTCTGAAAAATCTGGATAACCAGAATTATCACAGCACCCACGTACTCCCAGTGTGTCCTTCTGAGATCAGACCTCGAGCATTTATTGGGTTTCTTTTTGAGGAGGAGGGAAAGTAACAAAGGACAAAACGATGCAAACCATCATGATTCAAGACGAGGAAAGACTCCCCTGGAGCGAGAAAACAGTTACTGCCAGAAGCAGAATGGAAGAGCCAAAATGTACACAAAATTGACTACATAAATTTTGAAATGTCAGCATATAGCATGTTCTGAGTCACTGTAGAAATCTTACATTTATTATCAAGATAGAAAATAAAAGCAGAGAATGACATGGACACTGGTCCCTGGAGAGGCTGCACGGGTGCTGCTGTCCCCAGGGGGTCTAGACACTGGTCTTTTGACAGTGGCGGCAGCCTTGTGCCTGCTCAGACGGCTCCATGCAGACATTTGGCAAGGCAGTCAACTGTTCTTAGGTCCTTTTTCAAGCCGATTTCCTGCCTCTCCAAGAGGAGGTTTGAGCCCCATTCTGCTTTGGAAATAAATCCTGACAGATATGCACAACATATTTGCAGGGAATTTGCAGGCCCCGGTTACTGGGGGAACCAGAGCCCATTCCACACTGAGCCCCTGTCCACATGGCTAAGCAGCTCCCCTGTATCATGTGTATCTATCTGTCTCACTGGGTGTCTTTCTGCCAGTTTCTTAAAGAACCAGAGCATCACCATGTTTGCCGTTCAATGCATTGTCCCAACAAGGCAGATGGTCCTGATAAGGGCTCAGTAATGCTGGCAGGAAGGGAGCTTCCAACCTTTTAACTTGAAGAAACTGAGTCTGTGAGAGGCTTGGGAGTGTTGCCAGATGGAGCTTTTCAGGAGAGAGGGGTCTTGAGCCCAGGATACCTAACTATGGAGTTTTCACTGGGAGATTCAGTGGTGGCTTCCATGAGACTAGCAATTCTCAAGGAAGGCTGGGGGCCATCAGCAACATCTGGAGACATTTTTTATTCTCACAGCTCGGTGGGGATGGCTACCGGCATCTCATGGGTGGAGGCCAGGGATGCCACCAAACATCCTACAATGCACAGGGCAGCCCCCGTAAATAAGAATCATCCAGCCTCCAATGCCAATAGTGCCAAAGTTGGGGGACCTTGCGCTGAGCCATCCTATCTCTGATTCCAAAACTATACATGCTTTTCACTTTTGTGAGTCATTGAATAAGTCAAAGCCCTTCTGAGCAACATCAGTGATCCTGGTCACTGCCCTGAGTTCAAATAATGCCAGCTGAGGGCAGCGATCTGGAACTCCCGGCATGTCATATGAGTCTCTTGGAAATCCATGTGACTCTGTTTCCACCATCTTGGGCATTTGTGGGGACCCCCAGACTGGAGGGAGAAAACCCAACAAAGTGGATGGGAGTGTGAGGCTGTACTTCTCCACCCTTAACCTTGTGTCTCTGGGACCTCCAGGGACCTGGCCCCTCACCAGTGCATCTGAGGAGCACGTTTAGGGAAAAGCTTAGGATTGGGGTGGGCGTGAGAGTGCTGGGTAGCAACCTTTGAGCAAATCTGCATCTTCTCTTATTCCCAGCCCTTTTCCATGTGCCCGGTCCTATTTCCGCCAGTTGAAGGCATACTAATACTATATATACTATTTAAACTTTTGAAGAAACCTTATTCTTGTAACTTGCTGCTTTCCAGATACCAGTTCTTCATGCCAAGAGCATCGGAAATGTTTCTGTGTCTTACTGATGTTTTCATGATCAACCTTGTAAATGTAAGCAATTGACTTCATAAAAAGGTATTTTTAACTATTCTTGGAGTCCTTTGCTACCAACACCCGGTTTCACCATGCGATCACTGACTTTTCTACAGTGAAGACTCTTTCTTAAGGATTTCTTTAGGATTTCAATGTGCTCTTTTGATTAAAAATATCTAACCTTAAAAGATGTAAAAATGTAGCTGTGAAATCTTCTCACTTTGTTAGCATTGTTGCTGTTGTCATTTTCTATTATGATAATTGAAAAGAGAAAAGAAGAAAACATGAACTCCTCTGTGTCTGGTTCTCATCTGTGCTTTATATAAAGCAGACGGTCTACTCAGCTTTAAAAGGCTCAGCCCCAGCATCACCTCCATTCTGTTGCTTTTCCTGCCCCACCAAGGCAGAGTGGGGCCCCTCCTCCCTATCCCCTCCTGATCCCACTCCATCACACCTGTAGCAAATCAAATCGCAGAAGCTACATTCAGTTTGCCCAAGTCTCTGAGCCATCTAAGAGCAAAGTGTGTCTTATTCCACATGTTATGCCCACCACCCAGCACAGTGCCCGGCTCATAGCAAACCCCTGATATTCTGCAAATGAGTGAATGATACCTGAATGATCAGCCCAGTACATTTCAACACTACAAGGAACATGGACCATATCATTTTCTTTATTAGTTCACGGATAATAATAAACATTCACATAGCACTTATTAGGTGTTTGAAGCAGCTCTGAGCTCTTTACACACATGTTAACTCACTTAATCCTCATTTTACAAATGAGAAGTCTGAGGCATGCAGAGGTCTCTTGCTCAAGGCCATGTAATGGGTGAACCAGGACTGGAAACCTGATTCTGGGTCAGTTCTGGGCTTAGGCCTCAAGAAGCCTTTTTTGTTCCAACTTTGGAACCCTGAGGATGCAAGCAAGGCTGGCCTGCTGGGTGAGGAGAGACCAGGGCCTGGCTGTTCCCAGCCTGCCAAGAGCCCAGTGGATAAGTGAGCCAAGGGAGGGGTTGGAGCAAGAAAAAGAAGGTGTTTCATAATGTCAAGTGCTGCATGGACTTTGTAGGCAGCAATTAAAGAGATCACTGAGGACTGCCTGGAGAAGGCAAGACTTAACTTGGTATGGAATCTGCAGAAGCGGGTGCACAGCAGAGGGTGTGGGGGTTGGGCTAGAAGGCCAGGCTGGATGAAGGTCAAGGTGGCAGCGGAGCTGAGGCTGATGAGGGGATACAGCAGCTGGAAGGGGCCTTGAATGTCAGGGTGGGCGTCATGGTGGGCCATGGGCCTCCATTGGCCATAGGGAAGCAGGGCTGGTTCTCAAGTGGAGAGAGACAGTTTCTGGAGCAGGGAGGCAGCAAGAAAACTGGCAAGGGGCTCTTGATTTTGCCCCTCGAATCTGCCCCTCTGGCACCTTCCCTAGCTCGCTGGATGGCACTTCCGCTCTGCACCAGCATGGCTGATAAGCCAGGGTTTCCCTCCCAGTTGTGTGCCTTGCAAAGATGGCAGAGGCTTTCACATGGCCCGATGGACTGCGTTCTCAAGACTGATAAGCATCATTCTGAAACAGCAAAAATGGCTAGCAGCAAGGTTTTTCGAGAAAAGGAGGTATCCCTGGTCCAACGCTGCTGACTTTATGTTTCAGGAAGCCACAGCCTGTCCAGCCCAGGCCACAACATGTCCCTCGCTTCCTGCCCCACCCTCCCTGTAGCATTTAATTTGATTTTTGGTTTTACATTTGAAGTTTTCTGAGGATTGTTCTACAGTTGGGATTTTGACTATCACCAGCTAAGAAGAGAAATTCGTTTAGTTTATAGTTTGTTAAAGCAAGCTGGTCTATTTTCATTGTTTTAAAGTATTTATTTCTGTAAAAGCTGATGACACTGAATTATCTTAAATGTTAATACTTAAATGTTTTGATGTAATGGAACTTAGCGATAAAAGATCATATTTGCTGTAAAAATAAATACACAAATGCCTTTTCTACTGTGGTAACTTTACTTCAAGTAATTGGATATTTTGAATACATTGCTGCTTTGTAATCATTATGAGTTATAATAAGTCCCACTGTTTCAACTACTTAGATGTTCTCCTAAAGTTTCTGATACAATTTAAAGAAAACAAATCTACATTGGGAATCAGAAAAAAGTGAACATATTTTTCATATTTATCTAGCCATATGTATTTTTATACTAACATTGATGCCTTATAAATTCTTTTTGTCATGGATGCCTCTTGTTATTAAGGGAAAAAAGAAGCATTTCCAACATGCAGTTTTTAAAGTGTAGCAACTTTGAGTCGCAATTTAGAATGTGTAACGTTGCAGAAATTGAACCCTAGGTGGCAACCAGTTATCTTAATGTTGGAAATACTGCTATGCCATTTTGTTTTCAAAAGTAATTCATTGCAACCCACAGTCTTTGTCTTCATAAACAAGTAAATTGCAATGTATAAATGAAAAACTATAGTACATTCTATAAGCAGCTTTTCTCACATTGTCCCTAAACTGCCCGAGGCAGGAGGAGGCAACCATACTGTGTGGAAAGATAGTTTCAGGCTGGGTGTGGTGGCTCACACCTGTACTAGTAAGATTTTATATTACAGTTTTCCCTTTTAAAGTTTTGTTCTTAAAGTTATAAAGTGAAAATAAAGGCTGGACTAGATAGCGTTCACTTGGTAGTGTCTTACGTAACTTTGAGTTGTGAAATATTTTCTCTCTTGATAATTCATAAGTAGTGAAAATATAAAGGGAATATGAAATCACATGGTTTCAGTAATACAGATATATATGAGAGAGTAAAACTTCATTGGTCAGGCGAGATGGCTCACACCTGTAATCCCAGCACTTTAGGAGACCAAGGCAGGCGGATCACGAGGTCAAGAGATTGAGACCATCCTGGCCAATATAATGAAACCCTATCTCTACAAAAATTAGCTGGGCGTGGTGGCCCATGCCTGTAGTCCAGGCTACTCAGGAGGCTGAGGCAGGAGAATTGCTTGAACCGAGCAGGTGGAGGTTGTAGTAAGCTGAGATCACGCCACTGCACTCCAGCCTGGTGACAGCGAGACTCTGTCTCAAAAAAAAAAAAAAAAAAAAGTTGTCATTTTGGTTCTTTCATGTGAAAACTCGAGTCAAAATCTAAGGCCAGAATGTACCAACATTATTAAATCTAACATTAAGAAATAAAAGTTTACAGAGTTTTGGTTTATGATTATTTTTCTGTGGCATTCCTAAACATTTATCTAGGTGAAATGTGTCTGAAGACTAATTATTTTTCAATATTTTTGAAGAGTTGACTTAACCTGTGTTCACAGCTTATCAAAACTTCCTGACATTTTTAGCCTAATGTACATAAAAGTATGTGGCTTAATTCATAGTACTTACCCACTTTGCACATTTTGGTAAGAATGTTGGAACTCTATGTAAGTGATAAAATTCTCAATATGAGTAAAAGCACTCAAACACTTTTCTTAGCTTCCTCTAACAACTGTTTGGTCTAAAAATTACTTCAGAAGTATAACTTGTTCCAATATGTTTGTTTGTAACACATTTTCCTTGTTCGTAACAGTTCAGTGTAGTATGTTATACAGGAAAGTTTCAAGTTGTTATCAAATATTAAAGTACACTGAAGTTGTAGGCTGTAGGTATATGCGGCACTGCTTGAGGAAATTATTTTGATATATTTACTATTTAAATAGTTTCATTGATTTGATTATGCTTCCAATAAAGGATGAAATTAGGAAGAAGGTAATTCTTACATTCTTTTAGGAGAATGTAGTGATATAAATCATGCACAAAAGAAATAAAATAGCGTGAGAGACAAAAAATGCCTTTATATTGATACTAATGGACGTTTATTGCCAAGAAAGTACATAATGAATTTGGTATGGTTGCAATTTTGTATGCTATGTTTATTTATTTGCAGTTAAAACTATTAACAAAAGTAGCTAAATAATAAGCATTCATGTAAAAAAGACATGCCAACATTTAATTTTTTGTGTATTAACATTTTAATATCGAGACAAACATTCCTACCTCTTCAGGAGCTTGTGAATTATGAGTGATGGAAACTCTTGCATTTTAAGGAATGTCCCCCACTCCTTTTTTTTCCCCTGTGTGTTAGTCATTTTTTCCCTGTGTGTTAGTCATTAATACATTTGCTTACAAAACCTGTGCTTGGTAGTTTACTCAGGCATGTAAAGTAAATACTAACTAGGTATGTGCTATCATCATTCACAAGTAAACACATTTTGAATAAAATGCCTGGCTAAATTTATTGGTGATATTTTTATTGGTGTTTTACATAGTTTTAAGCACATTTCAGCCTGGTGTGGTGGCTCATGCCTATAATCCCAACACTTTGGCAAGCAAAGGCAGGAGGGCCACTTGACTCCAGGAGTTTGAGACCAGCCTGGCCAACATAGTGAAACCTCAGCAACTGGAGAGGCTGAGTCAGGAGAATCACTTGGACCTGGGAGGTAGAGGTTGCAATAAGTCAAGATCACCACTACTACACTCTAGCCTGGGTGACAAACTTTTTCTCAAAAAAAAATTTTAATTATGTTTTACATTAAGTTTGGTTTGACATACAAAATATTAAAATGGAGAGGTTTTAATAACCTTTTATGACAAAACTTGGATGACTTTTACCCTGCCTAAAGTAGGATAAGCTTAATTTATACTGTTTTGGGTGATAGATTTGGCTGTGTCCACACAGAAATCTCATCTTGAATCTGGAAGGGACCAGGAGGTAATTGAATCATTGGGTCAAGTCTTTCCCATACTATTTTTGTGGTGATAACTTTCATGAGACCTGATGGATTTGTAAAGGGGAGTACCCCAGCATTCTTCTCTTATCTGACCCCATGTAAGTTTTGACTTTGCTCCTCATTTGCCCTCTGCCAAGATTGTGAGGCCTCCTCAGCCTTGTGAAACTGTGAGCACATTAAACCTCTTTTTCAAACGTGCATTTTGGCCAGGAATAGTGGCACATACCCATAATGCCAGCGCTTTGTGAGGCTGAAACAGGCAGATCAATTTGACACCAGGAGTTTGAGACCAATTTCGACAACATGGTGAGACTCTGTTTCTGCTAAAACTACAAAAGATAGCCAGGCGTGGTGCTGGTTCATATTAGTAATTCCAGCTATTCAGGACTCTGAAGCATGAGAATCACTTGAACCCAGTAGGTGAAGGTTACAGTGAGCCAATACTGCACTGCTGTAGTCCAACCTGGGCAACAGAATAAGATCCTGTCTTGAAAACGTTTATCCATTTTATTCTTGTTTTTTCTTTCTATTCAAAACATAGGGCTAAATCTAAATTACGTTCTATTACAAATTTGGCAGGACTGTAGACTATCAAGTGTGGAATAAACGGAGGCATTTGGAAAGTTCATTGGATTTTACGTGTTCCTCTTAATCCTCACCACACACAGAATACAAGCTAATGCAACAAAGAAGTATAGAGCACATGTTCTGGAGTCAAACTGCCTGTATCCAAATTGCAGCTCTACCCTCTGGCACAGTGGCCATGTGTAAGCAGTCTCAACAATCTGTAAACTAGTATTGATAATGCAGACCGGCCTTGCTTTGCATGGTAGTACAAGACTACAAAAAGCACAAATTAGTACATCATTACCAAGATGACCACAAGGTGAAATTGAAGACGGCACTAGATAATGAGAAAAGTTACAGCTGCTGTGTGATTGTTAAAATTTCTTGTTAAAAAAATTATAAATTAATCACAATTTATAGAGAAATGAAATGATATTTTATATAGTACATTAATACAAAATATTAAAAGCATTGAATATTAAATGATTTTAGTTTCATAAAATTTTACTCATAGTAGGTCAAACAGTGCTTGCGTTTTACCATGCAACTCCCAAAAGTGAATTATCTTCTATAACTTGGCAAAATGTCATACATACTTGGCAAATGTCATTCAGTGTTTCATCAGTTCACCTTTAATGTCATGAAATAAATCCAGGATTTCTACATGAGTTTTCTTCGTAGTGTCATATTCTCTGCAATATTTCTACCCTTTTTAAGTACAGCCATTTTTCTGATTTATTTGAATTAAGGTTACCAAGTTTCTTTGGCTGCATATGTAGCCGAGATGTTGAGAATATAATATCCCTACAATCACTTGTTGTTTCTACAACTCCAATTTATATTTCATTCAGATTTTAATACTGGCGCTGCATTATATTTTGTTTTTCTGCTGTACTTGAGACAACTAGCCAGTTGCCTCTTTCGGTTATTTATTTTTGCAAAATGTCACCTGGGCTTGTCAAATGGTACAAAAGAAGAAATGAAACCATGCTCTTTGACATTTATGAAGTGCATAACAGATGTGCAATGACAATTACTGATAGACTGAGTAAAATGTGGTTGTCATTGATCATGTTATACAAATGTTTGAGTTTAAAATGATTACAGCTGCAGAACTTAAAGTATAATAAAAAATTTAAAAATTGAAAACTTTAAAGTTAAGTAAAAGGATTACAGTTAATCATAGTTAACTGAAATTTGACTTACATTGTTTAGAGAGTGAAATGGAAACCATTGTAATAAATGTATGTGTATCAATACTATCCAAAACAATAACTTAATATTTCCTCAGAAATGTTGGAAGATCTATATGTGTATGTTCATTTACAGTAGGTAGAGTGATTCATAACACCTTATAGTTGATATCAGAGGTATGGGGTATTAAATATCTACATATTTTATATTCTGTATTTCACATATGTCTACAGTTCTTAATTCCTGTCTTAGAAAGACCATGTGGACTAGACATCTGTATATTCTTTTTAACATAGTATTTAAAATAATTGTAGACAATGTCATTTAAGTCCAGACAAGATAGAGTTCTGTAAGTTGCTTGAAGGTACTTTGCAAAAAGGAAGGATATGCCACTACTATATGGTCCTACAAAAAAGTTTATAGTTTTAATATTGATACCACTAATCATATTTTATTCTCAAGTCCTTAATCAGGTATTTTACAGTAATTTAAAACTAATTTGTACAACTTCATATAAAATTGTGTTTGTATTATTTGGAATAATGTAAAGAAAGTGTCTGCCTCTTCTTTATTGATCTGAATGGAGGCTGTTGGTCACATTCTAAATATGGGATTGCACTTTTTGAGTGATGCACAGTAGTCATGGCAAACTGTGATCTAAATCATATTTGACAAATTAACATAACATATTTTATATGCAAAGACATATATGAAATACATATTTTTACTTTTTAATTGCATCATAACTTAAAAGGCTAACCTTGGGCTGAACAGTGTGGCTCACACCTGTAATCCCAGCACTTTGTGAACCCAACGCAGGTTGATCACCTGAGTTCAGGAGTTCTAGATAAGCCAGAACAATATGGTGAAACCCCATCTCTACTAAAAATACAAAAATTAGCCAGGTGTGGTGGTGGGTACCTGTAATCCTAGCTATTCAGGAGGCTGAGGTGGAAAAGCCGGTTAAACCAGGGATGCAGAGATTACAGTGATCCCAGATCATGCCACTGCACTTCAGCTTGGTGACAGAGTGAGACTCCATCTCAAAATAAATAAATAATAGGATCGTCTTTTTCATTATGTGTTGTGTTCACATCACAGCTTAATAAGTAATAAAGGATTATAAATGGAGAATAAAATATAAAATATCATTGCCAATTTAAGATGCTCTTTTGTTAGGTATATAAAAAGATAAAGAGTATTAGTGGATATTTTATTTCAAAAGTTTACTACTTATTAGTATAGTTTGTTTTTGAAGGGATATGTTAATTTCACATACTCTATTAGGTCTTTTAATAATTCATATCTCAAAGAGATCTTTAATTTTTATGAATATTAGGTTTTGTAAAAAGTTACTGGTAACATGCATAACTTACCTCATTAAAATGCTTCTACAAATCTTAAGGAACAAAACCTACCAACTTTAGAAATTTTAATAGGGCTAAAAAACAAAGTTCTAGTTGCCCATTGTAAGTAAAAAGGAAATCTTTCTTTAGTTTGCCTTTTCCTGATTCCACAAGGTACTTACTCAGCCAACCAAGGGAATAGTGCAGCAACCCTTATTTGCCATGTGACTTCAAATCCAACTAACCTTTTTTACTGTTTTTTAATCTCCCTACCTCTTGCCTATCACACTCAACCACATTTGCCATGGTCACTATACTTGTACACCCCCTTTAGATCTTGGATACAGCCATTTCAAACAAAAGTGACATCACACCTTGAACTACCATAATGTGGAAGTTCGTATAATTAATAGAGTCCCTTCTTGTCAGCTGCCTTCGTACATTTTCATTCTTATTTTTCTCTTTCTGATTCAGAAATTTTATGCAGTCTCTCTTCAGAGTCTTCCTTCTGCTTGTTCTAGTCTGCAGTTGAAACTATTACATTTTTAAGAATTAATTTATTGAATTCAGAGTCAAACATCATTTTTTAAATCGTATCTATCTCTGTTAACTTTCTGATTAAGAGGAATTATTTTTCTGATTGTGTTAAATGTCTCGTATCTCTTAGGTCTCATTTCCTTATTTTGAATTATTTTTTCAGTCATTTCTGTATTTCATTTTTCTTGAGACATTTTACAGGGGAATTACTGTGTTTCTTTCCTTTGAGCATGTCTCTTTTTTTCTGCCCTTTCATGTTGTTTGTATCCCTGCATCCACTTTTTTTTTTTCTATTTTGTTTTACCATTTTTAGTAAGAATCTGACTCAGTCACCCAGGCTGGAGTGCAGTAGTAATATCTCACTTCAGCCTCTACCTCCTGGGCTTGAGTGATCCTCCCATCTCAGGCCCTTGAGTAGCTGGGACTACAGCCCTTCCACCAAGCCTACCTAGTATTTGTATTTTTTGTAGAGACGAGGTTTCACCATGTTGCCAAGGCTGCTCTTCAACTCCTGAGCGATCCACCTCCCTTGGCCTCTCATGGTTCTGGGATTACAGGCATGAACCACTGAACCAGGCCCCTGCATTGACTTCTGAACACACAGCACAAATACTTCTTGCATAATTTGCACAGTAGCTTTTTAATGGAGACTTTCCTCTGCTGTAGGGCAGTTGTTAAGAGTATGGCAATTGATGCAATGGCATAACTTCTGTGCTTCATCTTTAGTTGTAATCAAAATTATACCTGTAGGTTTCTTAGTGACCTAGCCTATATAAGTTTGTGGTAGCAGTGTTAGTAGCATAGGTTACTAAGATCTTTACTGGGAAGGGCTTGTAGTGTTTTCCTAGTCTAGTTTTCCCAATAATAGGAATACTTAGCCGAGAGATTATTTTTGGTGTCAGGCTTGACACAATTTACAAGCAGCAATAGTGATACTGGGTTTTAGGATTCAGGTGTTCAGAGCAGCTATGGAACCAGGGTTCTAGCTTAGGGTCTTGCAAATCTATTATAACATCTAGGTCTTAGGGTACAAGTTCATTCTACTTGGCACGGTTGGATACAGGTTGCCAAAGTCAGGGCCTTTGATTCTGAGGCACTCTCTAGCAGGCTGGGGCAAGGGAGCCAGGTTATAGCTGTGACTTAAACCCTGGAACGCAGAGCATAGTATTGGGCTATCTATGGACAAAGGTATGCCTAGACATGTGGGTCCAGGCAGCAGTGTATCATGTAATTATGGAACAGCAGGCAATTGTATTCAGTGCCAACTTTGGTTGCAGGACAAACAGCACCATTTAATGGTGACTCTAAAATCCGGGTTGGTGAGACTCAGAGGTATGTCTGATACTGTGAAGCCAGTCACAGCAGCAGCAGCAAGCATTCAAAATGCTATAGGACAGCCTTTAATTAGGCCTTTGGGGAGGGGGACAGAAAGCAGCACAAAAATGACCCCACACCTACAAAGGTGTCTTTGTAATTCAGACTTTTCTCTGCTACTACAACTCCAGAGAATGACACCTCTCACCAAACTCACATTTAAGCACATAGCCCATTGGTGCTATAAATCCACTACACAATGAAGTTTTCAAAGAAAGATAAAAATACACTGTCAAATAAAAGTCACACATATAAATACCGGCCTTAAATGTAAATGCACTAAATGTCCCACTTAAAAGACATAGAGTGGCAGTCTCGACAGAAAGATGAGACCCAAATATGTGTTGTCTTCAAGAGGCTCATCTCACATGTAATAGTACCCACAAGCGCAAAATAAAACAATGAAATAAGGACCAGACATGGTGGCTCACATCTGTAATCTCAGCACTTTGGGAAGCTGAGGTGGGCAGATGGCTTAAAGTCAGGAGTTTGAGACCAGCCTGGCCAACATGGTGAAATCCTGTCTGTACTAAAAATATAAAAATTAGCCAGGCATGGTGGCAGGTGCCTGTAATCCCAGCTACTGGGGTGTCTGAGGCAGGAGTAGTATGAGATGCTGCTTAAACCCGGGAGGTGGAGGTTTCAGTGAGCTGAGATCATGCCATTGCATTCTAGCCTGGGAGACAAGAGAAAAAGTCCATCTCCAAAAAAAAATAAAGGAAAACAAAAAAGAGCAAGAATTGCTATTCATATATTAGATAAACTGTAAACCACTAATAATTAAGAAAAACAATAAAGGGCATGGTGTAATGATACCATCCTAATATATATTCACCCAACATTGGATCACCCAGATTTAGTAAACAACCACAAATTATAATGGAAGATGTCAACATCTCCAGTGAAATTCTTAACACAGAACACAACCTTTGCCCAGTTAGAGCTAATAGATATCTACAGACCTCTCCATCTAACAGGCACTACTATATACACTCCTCTCATTTGCACACAGCACATATCTTAAGATTAACCACATGCTTGGTCATAAAGCACACCTCAATAAATTTAAAAAACATATCAGGCACACTCATGAACCACACTATAATAAAAATAGAGATCAACAAGAAGACCCATCAAACTACATGGAAATTAAGCAAATTCCTCTTTAATAACTCCAGGGTGAACATTAAAATGAAGGCAGAAATAAATTTTAAAACACTGAAACTAATGAAATAGGGAAATCTTTGGGAGGCAGTCAAAGCCATGCTAAAAAAAGAATTTATAGCCCTAAAAATTTTCATCAGAATATTTGAGAGTTCTCAAGTTAGCAATCTAACTTTGCACCTAAAGGAAGTAGAAACAAACAAACTGTAAGGTTAGCCAAGAGAAAGGGGAATAGACCTAAAGTCAGGTAAGCAAGTTTTACCTGCCAAGCTGCCACATAACAATCAGAGGAGGCAGCTCCGAGCTTGCAAAACTATTATATGGGGTGAAAGGGGCAAAACGGAGTTTCAGGACTGAAGTAATCTATCAGCTTGCAATTAACACAGAGATAGTTTCTCAACTTGTGACAGACTTACATTATCCCATGACTTTGTAGCAGAATTAAAAATAAAAAACAAAAAACGATTTTACAGGTAAGTGTCAAACAGGAATTTACAAGTATGGATAAACATTTGTTTTCCCTGTCCTCCTCCAAGCTGCCTGGATGGCTGTAATTAAGGTTTACTTCATTGTAGTACTTCAGGAGCCTTGATGTGGCACCCAGATAGGAGTTCAGGAATACAACTGCAAAGCAATCAGAGTGGTGGGAAGGGGTCAGCCTGCACGGAGGGGGTTTTCCGAGGCAGCTTGTTCCTAACATTCCAGCCTTTTAATAGATAATAGAGGAGGGATGCCTTTGTCATCTGTCTGCTTCTAGCTGGACAGAGGCGACATTTGGGGAGTGACTAGATTGTAGGGACTGTCTTTCCTGGAACTATCCATATTCTTGGAGCAGCAACATGGCTTGTATTGTTTCATGGGCGAAAGCTTTAATAAGGTCTGGTAAAAACTGAGTGATGAGTCGTAAGAGGTAGAAGCCAATTGCTAGAAGAAGGACAGAAGCAAGAGGTCCAGCTATCAGGAGGAGTCAGACTCCCCAACTCCAAAGATTAGCCCAGGTGTCCTAGAACCACTGCCTGATTTCAGAAGCCTTTTCATTTAACTGTCCAGCAGCATCTTGTACTACTCTTGACTGGGTAGTATAGAAACAGCATTCTTCCACTAAAAAGGTACACAGTTCTCCTTTTTTGGCAGTGAGGAGGCATAAACCTTGATGTTTTTTGACTGTAACTGCTGCTAGAGAGTCTATTTGGCATTGAAGAGTAAGAATGGATTCTGCTATGTCTTGCAAATTGTCTGGGAGGTCTTTGGAGAGGGTGTGATAGTAGGACAGGGAGGTGGGCAGCCCTGGTATTCGTGTTCCTGTGGCTGCAGTAATTCCAAGTCCTATTAGTAGAGGTATTAGCTGTATGGCTCAGAGCTGGCAGACTTGAGCTTTGATGGGGACTGGTAAGCTTTGGTTCCCTTGAGCAATGTCTGTTTTGGGGCTTAAAAAGAAGAGGGTACTGATGCCAGTCCAAGTAGTGAAGAGGCATAGGTAAGTTGAAGTTCCACACATGAAAAATATGCTTGGTTGGGCAGATGGAACTGCTTATACGTGTTAAAAAGCTGTGTGTGTTTACTCTTATTTTCCCATGTGCCTAGTGTGCTAGCTAGGGCAGCTGTGGTAAGCAGCTAAAAAGGGGTTAGTGAGGAAGGATGAGTGGCTCTGTGTGTTTCATTTTCCCTGTGGAGAAAGAACCATTTTTTGTCTGCTAGGATCCATTTAGAAGAGTGGTTAAATATGGGTATAAGGAGGCATTCTTCAGGGGTGGGGGCTACACTGCAAGGAGTCCATGGGTGTATAGTCATGCAACAAGTATGCCTCCCATTGCAAAATCCTCATTGTTTATAAGTAGAGAATTGCAAACGACTCTAGGAGGTCCTGTAAAGTGGACAGGCCCGTTAAATGGAGCAGCTTCAAAGACTTGAAAGTTTTGATAGTTGGGGCCTGAAACTGTAAGTTACAGTTTCATTGATGGGACAGTAGGTGCCCCAGAGGTAGACCTGAAGACAGATTGTGTTGAAAGCAAATTAGGGCTTAGAGAGTTAAATCTGTATTCATGGTTATGGGGCCTTATATAGGTTTGTTATTATTGTCTGTATATTGGGTGGGATTGGAAATACAGAAATGCAGAAGTTGTACTGCCTGTCCTCTGAAAGTATTTTTGGTTGTTTCAGAGATGGGAAACCTGGCTAATAATTGCATGTTTAAGGGCTGGGAGAGGATTTTACTTTCATATTGGGGATGATAGGTTAAATTTGAAAAAATCCAAGTTTTACAGGGGTTTTTAATGAAGGAGTAGGAGTAGCAGTATATGTAGTAGCTGTCAGGGACAGGCATAGCCAGTTGTCCTTTGCTAGGTTCAAGTTGGATCGGTTCGGCAGAGAGTGGGTTAAGCTGAGGGCTTTATAGAGGTAGGTAGGCATGATAGATAGCCAGGGTGCAGTGGTGCAGGGCAGCCAAGGCAAAGAGTGAGTAAAAAGCATAAACAGCTGCATTTCATCTGGGGAAAGTCACACAGAGTGTCTTGGAAAAATAGGTATTTTATCCACTACCAAAGAGAGTCAAGAGTGGGAGCTTGGGGCTAAAACCAGATGTCTTCACAGGCAGAGTAGAGGAAGAAGGTAAAGTGGCAGGATAGGCAGGGGCAGGGCATTTAAGTTTCTTTAGGGATTTGGGAAGTACTTGGGGCTTTTAAGAGGAGGGAGGAGACAGCAGTGGGTCTTTTTCAGGAACAGGTGTGAGGTGGAGTTTTGTTGGGCTGAGAAGAATACTGGAGAATGGCGGAGGATGGCAGTTGGTGGGTCACTGGGTGCTTCAAGAGCTCTGTTTAATCTGGAAAGATAATATCAAGAGATATGTCCTGAGAGTTTAGCTGCAGTGGGGCTTGTGAGAACTTGAAAAGGACCTTCCCACTTTGGTTTAAGTCTTGCTGGGTTAAGAGTTTTTAGGAAGATTTCTTCTCATGGTAGAAGAATCTGTTGGTGGTGCCTTCATGGGGCTTTGGGAGGGCCTGGTCTGCTTGTTCACAGAGGAGATGGTGAATAAGGGAAAGTGTTGGGAGGTATTCTCCTAGCTGAGGGTTAGAAGGGGGTATGTTTTGTAAGAGGAAAGGGTGTCCATACTTTACTCAAATGGGCTGAGGAAGGAGGGTGCTGACTCTGTTGCAAGCTAGGGCTATGGGCAGAAGAAAGAACCAGGGTTTCTGGACTTCAAGCATGAGTTTTGTTAACTGAGTTTTTGATGGTTTTCTTTTTCTTGTAGATTTGTTTTAGTTTTTTGAAATTCTGGATATTAGCCCTTTCTCAGATGGATACATTGCAAAAACTTTTTCCCATTCTGTTGGCTGCTAGTTCACTCTAATGATTGTTTCCTTTGCTGTGCAGAAGCTCTGAAGTTTGATTAGATCCCATTTGTCTATTTTGGCTTTTGTTGCCATTGCCTTTGGTGTTTTAGTCATGAAGACCTTGCCTATGCCTGTGTCCTGAATGGTATTGTCTACATTTTCTTTTGGTTTTTTATGGCGTTAAGGCTTAAGTTTACATCTTTAATCCATCTAGAGTCAATTTTAGTATAAAGTATAATGAAGGGGTCCAGTTTCAGCTTTCTGCCCATGGTTAGCCAGTTTTCCTCACACCATTTATTAAACAGGGAATCCTTTCCCCAGTGCTTCTTTTGATCAGGTTGTCAAAGATCACATGGTTGTAGGTGTGTGGTGTTACTTCAAAGGCCTCTGTTCTGTTTCATTGGTCTGTATCTCTGTTTTGGTACCAGTACCATGTTGTTTTGATTACTGTAGCCTTATAGTATAATTTGAAGTCAGGCAGTGTGATGCCTCCAGCTTTGTTGTTTTTGCTTAGGATTGTCTTGGCTATGGGGCTCTTTTTTTGGATGCACATGAAGTTTAAGGTATTTTTTGCCACTTCTGTGAAGGAAATAGGAGAGGACACAACAGATGGAAAAACATTCCATGCTCATAGTTAGGAAGAATAAATATTGTAAAAATGGCCATACTGCCCAAAGTAATTTATAGATTCAATGCTATCCCCATCAAACAAATATTTTTTGTAGAAGGTGTAAAGAATGGGTCTAGTTTCAGCTTTCGGCACATGGTTAGCCAGTTTTCCAAACACCATTTATTAAACAGGGAATCCTTTCCCCCATTGCTTGTTTTTGTCAGGTTTGTCAAAGATCAGATG
>CAUYLG010064344.1:0-87678 GCA_963573385.1 Cacajao melanocephalus | reverse complement strand
TGCATTCTAGCCTGGGCAGTAGAACAAGAATCCTGTTCTCTCTCCCTCTTTTTCTTCCTCTTTCTTTCTCTCGTACATTCTTTTTTTTTTCTTTCTTTCACTCTCACTTTCTTTCCTCTCTTTTCCTTTCTTTCAAAAAATTAAAAAATAAAAATAAAAAAAATAAAAAAATAAATAAAATAAATAAATATTACAGCATTAATGACAGGGGAGACATCATATGAATATACTAAGGATGGAAAAGCTTTCTCTGTAATCATACCACTTATTGCACATGTAAGAACCCATGCAGGTAATAAATAGTATGAATGTAAAGTGTGTGATAAAGCCTTCTCTCCACTTTTAGGCAATGCTCTACATAAGAGTATCAATACCAATGAAAACACTAATGAAAACTCTCAAAACAGAAGTCATGCCACATTTGACACCAATGAATCCATACTCATTAAAACCTTATGAATACCTTGGATTTAGGAAAGGCTTTAGCAGGAATTCATATTTCATAGCACATCAGATACTTAATTTTAGAGTAAAATTCAATTAATATGAGAAAGCCTTAAGCAGAAGCCCAAATTTTATGATATTAGAGATTGTTAATAAGAAAACGTTTCATCAGTATAATAGAAATTGGGTCCAAAGGCCAGGTGTGGTGGATCACGTCTGTAATCTCAGCAATTCTGGAGGCCAAGGCAGGAAGATCACTTCAGGTCCGGAGTTCAAGACCAGTCTGGCCAACATGCGAAACCCCATCTCTACTTAAAATACAAATATTAGCCAGGCCTGGTGGCACACACCTGCAATACCAGCTACTCAGGAGGTTGAGGCACAAGAATCACTTGAGCCTGGGAGGTGGAGGTTGCACTGAGCAGAGATAGCACCACCACACTCCAGCCTGGGCGACAGAGTAAGACCCTGTCTCAAAAAAAAAAAAAAAAAAAAAAAAAGAAAGAAAGAAAGAAAAGAAAAGAAAAGAAATTGGGTCCGAAAAGCCCCCACAGGAAATATAATTAATGCTAAACTTTTAAAAGCATTCCAATTGAATGTTGGGAACAAGTGATGGATGCTGTTACCCTACTGCTAATTAACATCATCCTGAGATATTAACCAATGCAACTAAGACAAAGAAAAAGAGCACAAGGATTAGGAAAGAAGAAACAAACTTGCAGGTTTCTGAGGATACGATCTGCTAACAAATATTATAAAGCTATGATCATGAAAAAATTTCAAAATCAAAGTGGAGCTCCTAGGAGATGAACCTGCATCAAAGCTGGCTTTCATCAAGGGGTGCTGCAGAACACTAACACCTTGAGTTTCTATTTTAAGGATATACAGGGTATAGGTAGGAGACAGGCGATAGAGTCTTGGGCCCACTCAAAATATAAAGCCTAAGAGAAGATACTTTCATCAAGTTGAGTTATGTAATGAGTGTCTGGGTGAATAAAAAGTAAACTGGCCCTGAAGAGAGATCATCAGAGAAACTCGCTTCTCTCGACCAAGGGTAAAATACACACATTTTCAGACAAATGAGCGTTAAAAGAATTGACTATCAAAATGTTTCACACTAGAGTTAGTACTAAATGAGGCAGAACAAATACAGTCACAGGTAGAAGATTTAGAATGCAAGGAGGAATTGTGATTTCGGCTTTTTAAGACAAGTTCTGAGGATGGGTGGTGGTGATGGCTGCACAATAATGTAAATACACTAATGCCACTGAGTGAGACCTTTCAAAATGGTTAAAATAGTTAATTTTATGTGTGTTTTACCAAAATTAACACAATTTTTTTTTTTTTGATATGGAGTCTCACTGAGTCCCTCAGCCTGGAGTGGTGAGATCTCGGCTCACTGCAACCTCTGTCTCCTGGGCTCAAGTGATCTGCCTGCCTCAGCCTCTCAAGTAGCTGGGATAACAGGCACATACCACCACGCCCAGCTAATTTTTGTATTTTTTGTAGAGACAAGGCTTCACCATGTTGGCCAAGCTGGTCTCAAACTCCTGACTTCAGGTGATCCACCCACCTCGGCCTCCTAAAGTGTTGGGATTACAGGCGTGAGCCACTGCGCCCGGCCTAAATTTTTTAAAAGATTATTATTTTAGGCTGAGTGCAGTGGCTCATGCCAGTAATCCCAACACTTTGGGAGGCGGAGGCAGGAGGATCACTTGAGGCCAGGAGTTTAAGACCAGCTGGGCCAACATGGTGAAACCTCATCTCTGCTAAAAATACTCAAAAATTAGCCAGGTGTGGTTCTGTGCACCTGTAGTCCCAGCAGCTTGGGAGGTGGTGGCATGAGAATCATTTCAACCCAGGAGGTGGAGGTTGCAGTGAGCCAGATAGTGCCACTGCACTCCACCCTGGGTGACAGAATGAGACTCCATCTAAAAAAAAAAGAAAAAGAAAAAGAAAAAAAATTTTAAAAAGGAATTGTAAGGCAGAACATTAGAAAATATGTAGATAATTCCAAACCAATACTGAATTTATAAAACAATAATGTCTATCTGTGGCATTAATAAAATGACAAGATAGAACTAAGGTACTAGACAGAATAGCACACACTTACAGAGGAGGATCATCAGAGGTAAAGTATCCTAAGAGTCTTGAAGTATTTGAGAGAAGGGTAAATATTTCATTGTCTATTTTGTTAGTAATACGTTTAATTGAGACACTAGGAAGCAAATAAACAGAGGCATAATTTCTAATACAGCATAGTAAAAATAGAATTGAAGAGAAAAATTTAAAATATCAATCCAAAAAAGGCAAGACAGGGACGAGAAAAAAACGTAGAGCAAAGGATCAGCATGTAATTGTGGAACTATCCAGGTGTGGTGGCTCACACTTGTAGTCCCAGCTTCTCAGGAATCTGAGGCAGAAGGATCACTTGAACCCAGAAGTTCAAGGCCACAGTGCACTGTGATTATGCCTGTAAATAGCCACGGTACTCCAGCCTGAGCGACACAGTGAGATCCTGTCTCTAAAACAATTTTTAATATTAAAAAAATTAAATTAAAAAATATATTAGAGGCCAGGCATGGTGGCTCAAGCCTGAAATCCCAACACTTTGGGAGGCCAAGGCAGGCAGATCACTTGAGCTCAGGAGCCCAAGACCAGTCTGGGCAATATGGTGAAACCTCATCTCTACAAAAATTAGCCGGACATGGCGGCATGTGCCTGTAGGCCCAGCTACTCAGGAAGCTGAGGTGAAAGCATCACCTGGGCCCAGGAGGCAGAGACTGCAATGAGCCAAGATCACGCCACTGCACTCCAGCCCGGTGACAGAAGTGAAGCCCTGTCTAATAATAATAATAATAGAAGCCGGGTGTGATGGCTCACACCTATAATCCCAGCATTTTGGGAGGCTGAGGTGGGCAGATCTCTTGAGGTCAGGAGTTTGAGACCAGCCTGGCCAACATAGTGAAACCCCATCTCTACTGAAAATACAAAATAGCCGGGCATGGTGGCACGCACCCTGTAATCCCAGCTACCTGGGAGGCTGAGGCAGGAGAATCACTTGAACCCAGGAGGTGGAGGTTGCAGTGAGCTGAGATGGTACCACTGCACTCCAGCCTGGGCAACAGAGTGAGACTTTGTCTCAAAATAATAATAATAATAAATCAGGGTCATAATAAATGTAAAGCAACTAAACAATACAACAAAAAGAAAAAGATTGTCACAAATAATATATATACAAATACACACCTACAAGCTGTTTTTAAAAAGACACCTAAAAAATAAAGACACAGGGGTACATGTTCTCAGGACCTCCTGGGCATGTGTCATGGGGAAAAAAAACTTTCAAAAGGCCAGGTGCAGTAGCTCACACTTGTAATCCCAGCACTTTGGGAGGCTGAGGTGGGCGAATCACAAGGTCAGGAGTTCAAGACCAATCTGGCCAACATAGTGAAATCCCATCTCTACTAAAAATACAAAAATTAGCCGAGTGTAGTGGCCGGCACCTGTAGTCTCAACTATGGGAAGCTAAGGCAGGAGAATCGCCTGAACCCCGGAGGCAGAGGCTGCAGTGAGCAGAGACCACGCCATTGCACTCCAGCCTGGGTGACAGAGTGAGACTCCATCTCGAAAACAAAAAACAAACAAACAAACAAAAACTGAAACTTTAAAAAAGAAAAAGAAAAAAAGACACAGCCAGGGCTGAAAGTCAAAATATAGAAAAAGACGTCAGGCAAACACTAACCGGAGGAAAACCAGAATTAATGTCAGACAAAATAGATCTTAAGACAGAAAGCACTGCCGGAGATAAATCGAGCCACTACAGAAAGATAAAAAAGTTTTTAATTCATGAGAAAACATATACACTGTTTTGTACTATTTTTATATAAATTCAGAAACATTTTGGTAAAGAACTTCTGCTTTCAGCCAAGATGGAAAAATGGGACTGTATTTATTTTCTCACCTAAAACAACTAAGAAAAAAAATCAGACAAAGTATTTAAAATTACAGTGTTTAAAAAAGTGAACATAAGGGAACAAAGGACAGAAACCAAAAAAAGGGGACGTGCACCATGATTGCTCCAGCTAACTAGAGCTGCCGTATGCTCTGCTCTCTGCAGTAAGCGCTAGAAACTCTAGGCAGCTTGCTGCGGAAAATGACAGACTGCAGTGCAGGGTGAAAAAGCCTGCAGGAGCTTGGCAATTTCTGTGAATTGAGGAGACACATCTGGGCTTCCAGGGAGGCTGGAGTTTGCAGGACTCAGTGTCAGAAGACAGCTACACAAAGAGAAAGAGAGCTCTGGAGATGTACAGAAGGCTCCCTTAAATCTTCAGCAGGGTAGTGATCAAACTATGTATAGGAGGACCAAAGTAAGAACCACAGCAGGCTTCTCACTGGAAGCAACACAAATAAACAGACCTTTCACCAAAGGAGATATATGCATGATGAATAATCACATGAAAAGATGCTGTACATCATCAGTCGCTAGAGAAATGCAAATTTAAACCACATGCAGGCTGGGCACAGTGGCTTATGCCTGTAATCCAGCACTTTGGGAGGCCGAGGAGGTTGGATTACCTGAAGTTAGGAGTTCAAGATCAGCCTGGCCAACATGGTGAAACCCTGACTCTACTAAAAATACAAAATTAGCTGGGCATGGTGGCAGATGCCTGTAATCCAGCTACTCAGAAGGGGCTGAGGCAGAATTGCTTGTACCTGGGAGGCAAAGGTTGCAGTGAGCTGAGATTGTGCCACTGCACTCCCGCCTGGGCAGCAGAGTGAAACTCCATCTCAAAACAAATAAACAAATAAATAAAAAACCACATGCAGTACCCCTAATGAGTGTGTACCTATTATTAATAGAATGTCCAAAAATAAAAAGACTGACTCCATCAAGTATTGACAAATGTGGAGCAACTGGAACTGTCATAACTGTTAGTGGGAATATAAATGGTATGAGCAATTTGGGAAAAGCTTGGCAGTTTCTTAAAACATTAAACACAGGCCTATCATGTGCCTTGGTATTGATAGGCCTATCTTTCTACTCCTAGGTATTTACCAAAGAGAAAATGAAAGCATATGTCCATAGAAAAATTGTATATGAGGTTGGGCGTGGTGGCTCATGCCTATTAGCCCAACAATTTGGGAGGCTGAGGCAGGTGGATTCCTTGAGCCCAGGGGTTCAAGACCAGCCTAGGCAACATGGTAAAACCCCATCTCTACAAAGAAATACAAAATTAGCTAGGCATAGTGGTATGCATCTGTAGTCCCGGCTACTCAGGACGCCGAGTTGGGAGGATTGCTTGATCCCAGGACGTTGAGGCTGCAGTGAGTCATGATTGTGCCACTGCACTCCAGCCTAGATGACTGAACAAGAACCTATCTCAAAACAAACAAACAAAACACCTTGTATATGGATGTTTATATTTGGTAATAGCCAAAAACTAGAATGTTCATTAGCATTTGAATGGGTAAGTGTATAGTGGTGATATGGTTTGGCTGTGTCCCAACCCAAATCTCATCTTGAATTTCCACATATTGTGGGAGAGACCTGGCGGGAGGTAACTGGATCATGGTGGCAGGTCTTTCCCATGGTGTTCCTGCAGCGGTGGGTGGGTCTCACGAGATCTGATGGTATTCTAAGGAGGAGTTTCCCTGCACAAGCTCTCTCTCTCTTCGCCTGCAGACTTGCTCCTCCTTGCCTTCCACCATGATCGGAGGCTTCCCCAGCTGTGTGGAACTGTTAAGTCCAATTAAACCTCTTTTTTTTTTTGTAAATTGCCCAGTCTTGGGTATGTCTTTATCAGCAGCATGAAAACAGACCAAGACAAGAGGTATATCCATAAAATCTAGTACTATTCAGCAATAAAAAGAAATGATCTAGTTATATGTGCAACAACACAATCTCAAAATAATTATCCTAAGTAAAACAAACCAGATTCCCCAAAAGCGTATTTACTGCATGATTCCATTTGTAAAAAATCCTAGAAAATGCAAACTAATCTGTAGTGATAGGAAGAAGATCAGGGGTTGCCTGGGGAGTGAAGAGAGGTTGGCAGAAGAGGGATTACAATAGTTCCAAAGGAAACATTTTGAAATTATATGTCAATTATAACTCAATGTGCTATTAAAATTGCTTTGGAATTTCCAAAAATTATAATAAAAAATAACATTTTTATTTTATTTTATTTTATTTTATTTTATTTTATTTTAAAGATGGAGTTTCACCATGATGGCCAGGCTGGTCTTGAACTCCTGACCTCAGGTGATCACCCACTTCAGCTTCCCAAAGTGCTAGGATTACAGGCGTGAGCCACTGCGCCCGGCCAAACCAAGAACATTTTAAAATTGGCTAAGAATTTGAAAAGAAGAATTTACTTCTCCCTTTGTTTATAATATGACTAAGATTTATTTCAGCTTCTTGGGGTTTTTTTTAGGTGAACATATCATAAACGAAAAGACTAAATTAAAGACAAATACAACAAGAAAGCAATAAATATCTTGCAGGACAATCTAAAATATCACCTGTACCATCTTTTCTAGGGACACTGGTGACCTTCTTTACCCAAGTTTTGAAACTAAGAAGCTGTAACTGAAAAAAAAAAAAGCTATCATGAAGACAATAAGCATATTTACATACATCTAAACAGATGTATGTTAGCTATACATACCATAAACAAATTCAATAAATAGTACATTACAATTTTGCTATAGAGAGAACAAAGAGTAATTTCTTTTTATTTATTTATTTTTAAAATTGAGACAAGGTCTCATTCTGCCATTCAGGCTATAGTGCATGAGCACAATCACAGCTCATTGTAGTCTTGACCTCCCAGGCTCAAGCAAACCTCCCACCTCAGCCTCCCAAGTAACTGGGACTACAGGTGCACGCTGTTACTATTTTTTATTTTGTAGGGTTTTACCATATTGCCCTGGCTGGTCTTGAACTCCTGGGCTCAAGTGATACACCTGCCATAGCCTACCAATTGCTGAGATTGCAGGCATGAGCCACTAAGCCAGGCCTATTTTTTGTAGAGATAGGGTTTTGCTATGTTGCCCAGGCTGGTCTCTATCTCCTGGGCTCAAGCAATACACCACTCTTGGCTTCCCAAAATACTGGGATTACAGGCAGGAGCCACCGAGCAAGGCTAGAGAAAAGAGAGGAATTTCTTACAAATTTATAAGAAGAGGCGAACAGGCCAGGCATGGTGGCTCATGTCTGTAGTTCCAGCACTTTGGGAGGCCGAGGCGGGCAGATGGCAAGGTCAGGAGAAATATGGTGAAACCCCGTCTCTACTAAAAATACAAAAGTTAGCTGGACTTGGTGGCGCGCGCCGGTAGTCCAAGCTACTGGGGAGGCTGAGGCAGGAGAATCGCTTGAAACCAGGAGACAGAGGTTGCAGTGAGCAGAGATCACACCACTGCATTCCAGCCTGGTGACAGAGTGAGACTCTATTTCAAAAAAAAAAAAAAAGAAGGAGAGGCAAACAACCTAATGATAAAATAGACACGGAATATAAAGAAAAATTTAGGGAAAACAAATACAAATGTCGTATTAAAAATGCTCAAACTTTACATATCAGGAACATGGAAATTAATTATTATTACAGATATCGGTTTATATTTATCATACAGAAAAAAGTTAAAAAGAACTCTAGCACCTATGATTTTGTATTTTCATATAATATTAGTGGTGTTATGAATTGTTCCAGCTCTTTAGGAAGGAAGGTAGTAACATTAGTTAACATTAACTATGTATAAAGGTATACAGTGGACCCTCTGCATCTGTAGGCTCCCCATCCATGGATTTAACCAAGCATAGACTTGAAAAGATTTGGAAAAAAGCAGTTAAAAATAATAATACTACAATAAAAAATAGTACAACTAAGAATCAAGCCCGAGCGTGGTGGCTCATGCCAGTCATCCCAGCACTTTAGGAGTTGGAGGCAGGCGGATCACCTGAGGTCAGGAAATCGAGACCAGCCTGGCCAACATGGTGAAACCCCATCTCTACTAAAAATACAAAAATTACCTGGATGTGGTGGTGCACACCTGTAATCCCAGCTACTCTGGATGTTGAGGCAAGAGAATCGCTTGAACCCAGGAGGTTGCAATGAGCTGAGATTGTTCCACTACACTTCAGTCTGGATGACAGAGTGAGACTCTGTCTCAAAAAAACAACAAAAAAAAAATAGAATCAACACAGTATAACAACCATTTACATAGCATTTACATTGTATTGCTATTGAGGCTGATGGGCTGAGGCTACTCTCCACAGTTGGAACTTCTTCCCAGAAATTTCAGTTCTGCCCCTTGGGCCTTTCAACTGACTGGATGAGGCCTGCCCAGATTATCTAAGATATCCTCCTTTAGTAAAAGTCATTGATTATGTATTTTAATCACAGAAACACCTAGATTAGTAGTCAGTGGAATAATTAGTTGACACGTAAAATTGACCATCACTTTTATGTGGCATTGTAATATGTAATCTAGAAGGCTTTAATGTATATGGCAGGATATGTGTAGGTTATATGCAAATACTGTGCCATTTTATATAAGGGACTTGAGCATCTGTGGGTTTTGGTACCCACAGGTGTCCTGGAACCCATCCTCAAGGACACCAAGGGATGAAATACATATATTATAGGAGATATTTGTATAATCGTTTAACTCAAAAGTTTCCATTCTGGGATTCTATCTTGAGGAAATAAAAGAACCAATATAAGGCATTTAATTCAGCATTTTCCATAATGGCATGAAACTGGAGACAATGAAAAAATAATGGCACATCTACACCGTAAAATAGTATACAGCAAAGCCGGGCGCGGTGGCTCACACCTGTAATCCTAGCACTTTGGGAGGCTGAGGTGGGTGGATCACCTGAGGTCAGGAGTTCAAGACCAGCCTGGCCAACATGGTGAAACCCCATCTTTAAAAAAGAAAAAAAAAAAAAAGAAAATAGTATACAGCAATTTAAGTGGATGAACAATAGCTATGTCAGTGGACTTGGAATAATTTCCAAGACATATTGCTGAATGAAAAAGGCAACATGAGAAAAAGTCTGCTCTATCAGTCAGGGCTCAAGTAGGAAGGCAGAAACAGCAGGAGACATCATAAGGGATTTGTTGAAGAAAATTCAATTACACAATTGATCGATTAATCGTCAGGTCTAGCTAGGCAAGTCTGAATGCATAGACCAGGCCATAAGGAAGGGCAGCTGACACTCTCTGGCATGGGCTGAGGCTGCTACCCACATGTGGAATTTCTTCCCAGAAATCTCAGTTCTGCTCTTAAGGCCTTTCAACAGATTGGGTGAAGCATACCCAAATTACTTAAGATATCCTCCTTTACTAAAAGTCATTTATAATGGACTTTAATCACAGCAGCACCTAGGTTAGTAACCGATGGAATAACCAACTTGACAGATAGAATTGACCATCACGTGTGATATTTCATTTTTGTAAAATAAATAATGAAAAAACTCTCTCTCTCTCTCTCTCTCTCTCTGTCTCTCTCTGTGTGTGTGTGTGTGTGTGTGTGTGTGTGTTTATGCAAATATATGAACATCTGTGAATATACAGTTACTTGGGTATGTGGGTTAGGGTGAAGTAGGCAGAGGGGCAGGAGAAGAGGAGAGTCCAAAGCAAAATAAGAAGGAAAAGAAAAGAAAAAGAAAAACATAAAAAAATGAAAAACAGGCCAGGCGCAGTGGCTCACGCCTGTAATCCCAACACTTTGGGAGACCGAGGTGAGAAGATCATGAGGTCAAGAGATCAAGACCATCCTGGTCAACATGGTGAAACCCTGTCTCTACTAAAAATACAAAATTAGCTGGGCATGGTGGTGTGTGCCTGTAGTCCCAGCTACTTGGGATGTTGAGGCAGGAGAATGACTTGGACCCGGGAGGCGGAGGTTGCAGTGAGCCGAGATTTCACCACTGTACTCCAACCTGGGCAACAAGAGCGAAACTCTGTCTCAAAAAAAAAAAAAACAGAGAAAAATATAAAATCCAAGATATATGACATGATTGCATTTATGGATTTATATAAAATATGAAATTTATGTGCATATACATATATGGACAATTTTAAAACTAAAATACATACTTTTTTTAAAAATGCATAATTTTAGCAAGCAAGATGCTAACAACTCATTTGATTAAAGAGTGCTCATTCCCTATTAATTTTACAAAATATCCTAGTCAAAGGGAAGTAGAAACGTTCTTAAATATTTATTTTCAAACATAAACAATGTATGTATTAGTTTCCTAGGAACAAACTACCATAAACTGGAAGATTGAAACAACAGACATTCATTCTCTCCTAGCTCTAAATCTAGAAGTCTGAAATAAGCTGTTGGCAAGGCTGTATTCCCTCAGAAGTCTCTGAGAAGGAATTTTTTCTTGCCTCTTCCTAAATTCCTGTGTTTGCCAGCAATCCTTAGAATTCCTTGGCTTGCAGTTTTCATCAGTTCACTTTCTGCTTCTGTCTTCACCTGCCCGTCTTCTCTGAACTGTATTCATTTCCAAATCTCCCTCTCCGTACAAGGACAACGATCACTGTACTTAAGGTCCACTCTTATCAAGTATAACCTCATCTTAACTTATTAAAGCTACAAAGGCCCTGTTCCTGAAGAAGGTTGCAGTCACAGGTATGAGTAGGGGGGTTAGACCTTGAATATCTTTTTAGGGGAATAAAATTCACACCCTACAATATCCTACTTATGATAATCAACTGAAGCATTCCTATAAAAAGGAGATGATAAAAAGAAAAATAGAGCCAAGCATGGTGGCTCACATCTGTAATCCCAGCACTGTGGTAAGCTGAGGCAGGGGGATCACTTGAGTGCAGGTGCTCGAGACCAGCCTAGGCAACATAGTGAGACTTTGTCTCTGTTTTTTCTTTTTAAAGGAGGTGACAACGATGCCCCATGTGTTGCAATTATTTAACACTGCCTTGAGGCTGAGCACAATGGCTCATGCTTGTAATCCCAACACTTTGGGAGGCTAAGGTAGGAGTATTGACTGAGACCCAAGGGTTGGAGACCAGCCTGGGCAACAGAGCTACACCCCACTCTCTACAGAACACTGAAAAATTAGCCAGGCGTGGTAGCACATGCCCATGGTAGTAGCTACTCTGGAGACAGGCCATGATCACTTGAGCTCATGAGTGTGAGATTGCAGTGAGGTATGGTTACGCCACTGCATTCAGCCTGGGCAACAGAGTGAAACCCTGTCTCACAAACAAACAAACGAACAGCACTGCCTTGGACGTTCAAATCAATGCAATAAAATATAGAACAAAAATAAGACATAATTATTAGAAAAGAGAAAACAAAATTATCATTACATGTGGAAATCCAAAGGAGATGCATTGGTATACAATTAAGTCTACAAAAGAGTTTGGTGACCAGACACAAAATAAATACAGATTAATAGTTTTCCCTAAATAGTAACAATAATTACAGGAAACATCATAGAAAAATACAAGTTTATGGTGAGCCTGCTATGTACTTAACTTGATCCTTCAAAAACTGAAATGTGCACGGTGGCTCATGCCCCTAATCCCAGCCCTTTGGGAGGCCGAGGCAGGAGAATCACGAGGTCAGGAGTTCAAGACCAGCCGGGCGTGGTGGCGCGTGCCTGTAGCCCCAGCTACCTGGGAGGCTGAGGTGGGAGGATCACTTGAGCCTAGGAGTTCTGGGCTCTAGTGCGCTATGCCGACCAGGTGTCCGCACTAAGTTCAGCATCAATATGGTGACCTCCCGGGAGCAGGGGACCACCAGGTTGCCTAAGGAGGGGTGAACCGGCCCAGGTCGGAAACGGAGCAGGTCAAAACTCTCCTGCTGATCAGTAGTGGGATCACGCCTGTGAATAGCCACTGCACTCCAGCCTGGCCAACATATCGAGACCCTGTCTCTTAAAAAAAAAAAAAAAGAAAAGAAAAAGAAAAAATAAAGGAGTTCAAGACCAGACTGGTCAACATGGTGAAACCCCATCTCTACTAAAAAATACAAAAATTCGCTGGGCATGGTGGCTTGTGCCTGTAATTCCAGCTACTTGGGAAGCTGAGGTAGGAGAATTGCTTGAACCGGGACCTGGGAGGTGGAGGTTGCAGTGAGCCGAGATCGCGCCACTACACTTCAGCCTGGGCTACAGAGCAAGACTCCATCTCAAAAAAAAAAAAAAAAAAAAAAAAGAGATGTGTGATATGACTCAATTATTAGAAATGATTTCTGGAATGCCTGGGGTCAAGGTTTCTGCTCCAGACACACTTGACTGATTCCACCACTTTGCCTGTGGTCTGTTCACTCACCAAGCCTAGTTTTCATTCTCTCTACTCACCGACAGCAGGAAACACAGCTGAGCAATCTGTGATTCTCTCTCCTCTGATCACACCAGTTGGTCCCAAGGGAGTGCATGGGTCACAGCCCAGTGGCCCCTCTGTGTGCGTTCACCTGTGCTGGACTGCTACCTGTTTGTTGGAGAAGGTTGCTTTCCAGCCTGTTTTAAACAAATGTGGCCTTTTGCCATCTTCTTCTCCTCTGTGTGTGATTTGGCTTGACAGCTAGCTGATGAAAAATAGGGGAAATGACAAAAGAACATAATAGGGATGGAAGAGGAAAACAGTTGTAGACTTTGAGCCAGTGGTTTGCTTGCTTTCCTTACAAACAAGAGTAGAGAAGTGCTGCTGGGAAGAAACATGGAAAGAGGAAAACAAAAACAAGCACAAAACCTTTAGTAGTCTCAGAAGATAGAAGAATGACTCGTGTTTTAAATGACAGCTCCCAGAAAACATTATAGAAAATACTTTCTAAGAATTTTCACTGATGAAACATTCAGACATATTTTTCTGTTGTTTACTTAAAGCTTAATTTTAAAAACTCAATATCAGGCAAAATATTTCTATCTTAAGTAAAACTCTTCTTTTTGTATAGTGTTCTAAAACACACAGAGCCTTTTATACAGATAGCCCCATGCGATTCAAGTGAGACTGCAAATATCGTGGCTGACCAAATGGTAAACTAGGGGGAATCTTATGCTGAATGGGATAAATGGAAAATTTTTTAGAAAACAAAACCCTAAGCCAAATATAGCAAAGATTAAGATCTACAGGAACATTGTTCTGAATATTTATGGGTAATCCATGAATAATCCTCAGAAATAGATATTGCTCATGCAAATCAGATGAAAAAAATTTGGATGGATTTTTCCAGTACATATGGCAATACAGCCTATGAGAAGACTAAAGAGGCAGTGATATTCTTTTTTTTTTTTTTTTGAGACAGAGTCTCACTCTGTCACCCAGCCTGGAGTATAGTGTCTGGATCTCAGCTCACTGCAAACTCTGCCTCCCGGGTTCAAGAGATTCTCCTGCCTCAGCCTCCCAAGTAGCTGGGACTACAGGCACCTACCACCACACCCAGTTAATTTTTGTATTTTTAGTAGAGACGGGGTTTCATCATGTTGGCCAGGCTGGTCTCAAACTCCTGACCTCAGGTGATCCGCCTGCCTCCAACTCCCAAAGTGCTGGGATTACAGGTATGAGCCACAGTGCCTAGCTGACAGTGACATTCTTGAGGGCCATGGATGCAAAGTTTTAAAGACTAAGAGGAAACTAAGTGCTATGGGTTAGAGAAATAATCCTTCTCTGTTAGTAAAGACCACACTTCATTAAAAGAGACAGCAAGAAATGAGGAGAAACTCCACTGTACCCTGATACTTACCATGATACTTCATGGTTTTTTTTTTTTTTTTTTTTTTTGAGACAGGGTCTCACTCTGTCACCCAGGCTAGAGTGCAGTGGCATGATCTCAGCTCACTGCAACCTCCACCTCCCGGGTTCAAGCAATTCTCATGCCTCAGCCTCCCAAGTAGCTGGGATTACAGGCACCTGCCACCACGCCTGGCTAATTTTTATATTTTCAGTAGAGATGGGGTTTTGCCATGTTGGCCAGGCTGGTCTCGAACTCCTGACCTCAGGTTATCTGCCCACCTCAGCCTCCCAAAGTGCTGGGATTACAGGCATGAGCCACTGTGCCCGGCCGATACTTCATGTTTAGATTGTAACTTGCTTGAGCTTGTTGCTCCCTCTCAGCAAACAGCAAGAGACAGACTGGTTCTGTATGGATTTTTTCTTAAGTAAGACCTTTTCTCGTCCTTAGCAGTGTTTTTTATTTACTCTACTCTTGTGGTCATGGAATGCAAATATTCTCTTAACTGCTCTTTCTTATCATATTAGCAAAACCAACAGAGAGTTTGAGAACTAAGTGAGTCTTCCCTTTCAAGTCTTCTCTTCAAATTCTAATATGGCACCCAATTGCTTTTCATTGTAGTCAAGACACAATCAAATTTTTTAGGTTTAATTTTTTTATTTCCTCACCAGGAAGAAGCATTAATCACTGATACCTAAAAATGCAATCATTGCTGGTGACTAGGTTTCTAGAAGAAATATTTTTAAATTTTGTTTGTTTCTTCACACACAAGTCACACAGGCACATGAACATCTCAGCTATTCATGCTGTGTTCATGACCTACTTGCTCATGACCACATGTGATTTGTTTTAAGTGTTCCCCTAGGTTAGAGAGGAAAATAAGACCCTGGTTTTTAACCTTGAATTCCTCTAAAATGTATGCAAAGTACTGTGTTCAAATTTATATGTGCATTTCTTCTGAGGAGAGATCATTTCTTTTTTTTCCTTTTTTTTTTTGAGATGGAATTTTGATCTTGTCGCCCAGGCTGGAGTGCAATGGCGTGATCTCAGCTTACCGCAACCTCTGTCTCCTGGGTTCAAGCGATTCTCCTGCCTCAGCCTCCCAAGTAGCTGGGATTATAGGCATGCGCTACCACACCAGACTAATTTTGTACTTTCAGTAGTGATGGAGTTTCTCTATGTTGGTCAGGCTGGTCTCGAACTCTTGACCTCACATGATCCACCCACTTCAGCCTCCCAAAGTGCTGAGATTACAGGTGTGAGCCACTGCAACCGGCCGGAGACTCTCTATTTCTAACAGATTCCAAGGTGACGTTGATAGGTATATCAGGAATTTTTGTAAACATCTGAAACTTAATGCAGAAAAGTAAACCAACAATCCTCCTTTCTTACTATACATATCTGCCATTGTCCATGTGAAAACCTTATGGTCAAAACCTTAAGATTTTGTTTGACTCTACATCAAGCTCCACACTTAATCATTTACCAAGTCTTATTAAACCATCCTGTCTATTGTTTCCTAGAGTTAGCCACAGTTTCAAATGGGAAACAAAAGAATGATACTAGTTTCCTTCCTTCCAGCTCTAACCAAAACCCGCAGCCTCCCCTCTGAGATCTGAAAGGAAAAGATAGCAGGAAAGAGGAAGAGAAGCTACCAAAGAAGGGAAACAGTAGTATAAAACGTGTTCTGATATTGTTTATACCACATCTTAAGTAGAGAGTAGGACTAAACCATTTAAAAAATTGTGCCGTATACAGGAGAATCACTTCAACCCAGGAGGTGAAGGTTGCAGTGAGCCAAGATCATGCCACTGTACTCCAGCCTAGGCGACAGAGCAAGGCTCCATCTCAAAACAAACAAACAAACAATTGCGCCATATAATGCAAACTGTTAGGGACTAGGGGCGTAGGCAATGCTGTCAGATCTACTTGTCCCACTGTTTCTTAGCATTTTTTTTTTTCTGAGACCCAATCTCACTCTGTCACCCAGGCTGGAGTGCAACAGCAAATTGGCTCACAGCAACTTCCGCCTTCCAGGTTCAAACGATTCTCCTGCCTCAGCCTCCGGAGTATTTGGAATGACAGGCATGCGGCACCACACCCGGCTAATTTTTCTATTTTTAGTAGAGATGGGGTTTTGCCATTTGGCCAGGCTGGTCTTGAACTCCTGGCCTCAAGTAATCTGCTTGCCTCGCCCTCCCGAAGTGTTGGGGGATTACAGGCGTGAGCCACCATGCCTGGCCTGTTTCTTGGCTTTTTTTTTTTTTTTTAATTGAGATGGAGTCTCACTGTGTCACCCAGGCTGGAGTGCAGTGGTGCGAACTTGGCTCACTGCAACTTTTGCCTCCTGGGTTCAAGCAATTCTCCTGTTTCAGCCTCCTTAGTAGCTGGGACTACAGTCACATACTACCACGCCTGACTATTTTTGTATTTTTAGTAGAGACAGGGTTTCACCATATTGTTTAGGATGGTCTGGAACTCCTGACCTCAGGTGATCCACCCGCCTCAGCCACCTAAAGTGCTGGGACTATAGGCATGAGCCACACACCCAGCTCTTAGCATTCTTATGCCCCATTTTCCTCATCTATAAAACAAGGATAACACCGCAGGCTGCCCACCTAAATATCCCTCTCTCCTTCCTCTTTATTAACAGAATTTCATTTGGTGGTCTCCCAGCCTCCCTCGCAACTAGCGGTGGCCTGGTAACATAGCTCTGACCAAAGAGATGTTGACAGAAGTCCTTCAAAAGAAATGCCCACTGCATTTCTCTCTGGAAGGCAGTTGTAATGTCTTAAAAAGTTATATTATGATCTTGAAAATGAAAGACATATGCTAAGAATAGTGGAGAAAGAAGATAGAATGACTCTGGGTAACCTCTCATGAAGTCACACAAAACTGGACTGGCCTCCTTATTGAATGGAAGGGAAATAAAAACCTGACTTCTTATAATAGGATTTTCTTTCTTTTTTTTTTTAAAGACAGGGTTTCACCATGTTGGCCAGGCTGGTCTTGAACTACTGACCTCAGGTGATCCGCCCGCCACGGCCTCCCAGAGTGCTGAGATTACAGGGTGAGCCACCGCGCTCAGCCCGATAGGATTTTCTGTTACACGTAACACAATCCTGATTACCATTTCAGAGTTACTGAGAACATTATTAAGTGTGAAAATGAACATAAAAACGGTCAACACAGGGTTTAGCATATCATAAGCATGCATTAATGTTAGTAGTTAACACTGCCATTATTAGTAGTACCGTTATCATTTTCTTCTCCCTGGCTTCTTTGTTCTCCTCTTTCTTACGCACAAGTTTTTTCCATTCCACTTCATTTCCACACACTTCAAATTCGGGCACTCATGATGTTACCTCTGGAATACACTCTTGGTTATAATCAACCCACGAAGTATTCTAGTTGTGCCTCAAAAGATGAACTGTTTTAGATAGGCAGAGAGAAGGGTGGAGGGCCTTACTGGTGAGTATGCCAAAAATCCCATGCTTGTTCTGGAGGATTAGTGGGAGATAAGGTGGAGCGGTAGGTTGGAGCCAGATTGTCAGGGGTTTTCTGTAAGTGGCAAAGGGCAGGCCAAGGAATTTGCAGAACATTTTCTTGTTAAAAGATTAGGCCCCTACCTGCTTTTTATTTTTATTTTTTTTGAGGTGGAGTCTCACTCTGTCTCCCAGGCTGGAGTGCAGTGGTGCAATCTCAGCTCACTGCAACCTCTGCCTCCCAGGCTCAAGTGATTTTTCTGCCTCAGCCTCCCGAGTAGCTGGGACTACAGGTCAGCCTCCTGAGTAGATGGGACTAAAGGCGCCTGCCACCACGCCTGGTTTCATCATGTTGGCCAGGCTGGTCACGAACTCCACCCACCTAGGCCTCCCAAAGTGCTGAGATTACAGGCATGAGCCACTGTGCCCGGCCCACCTGCTTTTTTTTAAAGAAAGGAAATAGTAGGATGAAAGAAAAGTCCAAATACTCTCTTTTATTTACTTGGTGGTGTTATTCAGCTTCTCTGGAATTTAGTTTGTTTGACTATAACATAAAGAAGTTAAATGCTCTCAAAGACCCATGCCAGTTCTAAAATTCTAAGATCCATGGGAAATCATTGAAATAACAGTATCTAATGAACAGTATTTAAGAATTAAGAGCCTCAAATTAATATTAGCTCTGACTTATTCTTTCATTCATTTATTCTTTCTCTCAACAGAGTGAATTTATTTTATGTTGCTTACTTTCACATAAAGAACCTTGCTGCCACTTCAAGTCTCCTTTTGGAAGCCAACCTTACCATAACAATAAGAATAATCTTCCTCAAACACTTCAAGAATTTGGAACAGCAAGCCTTGGCCCACCCTGCTTTCTTTTTCTTTCTTTCTTTTTTTTTTTTAAGACAGGGTCTCACTGTGTCACCCAGGCTTGAGTGCAGTGGTGCAATCATAGCTCACCACCGCCTCAAACTCCTGTACCCAAGCAATTGTCTCACCTCAGCCTCCTGAGTAGCTAGGTCTATAGGCACATCATACCATGACCAACTAATTTTTTTTATTTTTTGTAGAGACAGGCTCCCATTACGCTGCCCAAGCTGGTCTCAAACTCCTGGGCTCAAGTGATCCTCCCTCCTCAGCCTCCCAAAGTGCTAAGACAACAGGGATGAGCCACTGCGCCCGGCCCCATCCTGCCTTCATACCCCTTCGTCAACTAACTCAGGTCCCCGCCAACCTCCGCTCTTTCCAGTCTTTTCCATCTTTCCACATCTTACACACAATGCTAGACTCAAAGCTAAGCAGAACATTAATTTACAAATCAAATGTGACATAATAGTACAAATGGCTTAGTAACTAATAAATACGCCATGCTTTTTAAAGTAGGTTTACTGGTTTTCAATTATATTTGTAATGTCAATCGTAAGAGAACATAAAGCAAAAGTTTTAAAGGAATAAGGAGGTAATAACATCACCATCCAATGTGAAAAATAGTAACTTTGGGAGTTATTTCTTTGCAAGATTTTTGGATGGCTTTCAAGTAGTTGTAATCATTTTGAAGACGTAATTTGTTTAACTTAATGTCATAGTACAAACTTTTTCCACGCTATTTTTTTTTTCAGACTCCCAAACCTCTTTTATTGGGGGGTATGGGCCTCTGGGGGGCCCTCACTGCGCAGCTTGTTCATTGGCGCTGCTTCCCGAGTTCTGGGGCTTCATCATGTCGAGGAGATCGGGCGGACTGGAGAACGGCTCGATGCGCAGGGCCTCAAAGGTGTCACCTACCCGGAAGGCCAGCCCCACCGTGGCTGGGGCCTGTGGTCGCGCTGTTTGGCTGGTGAAGCCACACTCGCCCAGTGTCTTGCCATCATCCAAGAGTTGGTCGTCCTTGTACAGCCGCTGCTCGTCGGGTGGCCGCTTGAGGATCCCCTCCACGATGCGCTTCAGCTCGAACACCGTGCTGGACTCCTTGGCGTCAGTGAAGATGGTGGTCTTGTGGCGCCGGATCACGAGAAACACGTCCATCGCGGCGGCAGCCTCTCCCCTCGATGAGCCGGCGCGGTCGCGCTCCGCCCCTTTCCCGGCAGCCCGCGCGCGGCCTGGCGTGCCCCGCGCCGTCCCGCCTCTTCCGGCGAAGGCCCTTTTTTTCCATGTTATCATCTTGGCTTTCTAGGAAACTATCTTACAGCTACATAATATTGTAAATTTACCATGAAAGATTTAAGACATACAAGAAGATAAAAATAATGGAATGAACATCCATGTATCTCACAGAGCTTAAGAAATAAAACATTATCAGGCCAGGCGTGGCGGCTCACACCTGTAATCCCAGCACTTTGGGAGGCCGAGGTGGGCAGATCACCTGAGGTCAGGAGTTCGAGACGAGCCTGATCAACATGAAGAAACCCCGTCTTTACTAAAAAATACAAAAAAATTAGCCGGGCGTGGTGGTGCATGCCTATAATCCCACCTACTCAGAGGCTGAGACAGGATAATTGCTTCAACCCGGGAGGCGGAAATTGCAGTGAGCCGAAATAGCTCTATTGCACTCCAGCCTGGGCAAAAAGAGAGAAACAACGTCTCAACAAACAAACAAACAAACATTATCAATGCAATTGCTACCCTCTGTGTAATCATCCTCATTTGCAGCTCCCTCCATCTCAAACATACGTAACCACTTTCTGAAATTTGGTGATTATTCAGCTCATACATTTCTTTATGCTTTTACCACATATGTATGTATTGCTAAGTAATATGTAATATTATTTGCATGTTTCAAACTTTATATAATTAGTATTATGAAATGTATAAAGTATTCTACAAGTTGCTTTTATTTCCTGCTCAACGTTATGGAAGTTGCCCATGTTGATTCATATTTGCTCAAATATTTAATAAACATATATGTATTTATATAAATATATCCTCAAATAAATATATAATAATTTCTCTTGTGTTTTCCTACTGTTCAATATTCAGGTGGTTTGCAGCCATAAATAATGTTTTGACAAATGTCTTTCTGCATAATACGTATATTTTTCTCATTTAGGATAATTCCCCTGTGTTAAATTACCAAAAAGCATGAACATTTTTAAGATCCTTGCACATACTTACTGCCACACTGGAGGAATGTACTTAGTATCACATACTTAGCAGCTATGGATGATATCACTAGTTCTTTCTTCAACTTTGGCTAATTTGCTTAGCAAAAACTGATATACTGATTTCTGGTGAAGCTGAAATTGAAAAACTTTTCCATGTTATCTGTTAATCATTTTTTTTTTTTTTGAGAGGGAGTCTTTCTCTGCCGCCAGGTTCTCGGAGTGCAGTGTCGCAATCCCGGCTCACTGCAATCTCTGCCTCCTGGGTTCAAGCGATTCTTTCGCCTCAGCCTCCCGAGTAGCTGGGACCACAGGCGTGTGCGACCATGTCCGGCTAATTTTTTTGTATTTTTAGTGGAGACGGGGTTTCACCGTGTTGGCCAGGATGGTCTCGATCTCTTGACCTCGTGATCCGCCCGCTTTGGCCTCCCAAAGTGCTGGAATTACAGGCGTGAGCCACCGCACCGGGCCCTGTTAATCATATTAACCCCTTCGTCTTTTCATGCCTTTTGCCCATCAGTACTGTTGAGGACAGTGTTTTATCTTAATAGCTTTTTAATGTAACATTATACTGACTCTTGTTAAATTAGCTACAAGTACTTTTCCTGGTTTTTTTTTTTTTTTTGGTACCTGGTTTAGTTTTAAAATAATGTCTATATGTATATAATTAAAGGGTCTGATAAGTAATTCTGCTATGTCAACTTGCTTATATGGCTGGGATACATATAATAGCATAGAACAGTATGATTGTAAAATCATTAATATGTCATTAAATTTACAAATGGATATGTTAATTTGAAATTGGCTACATTTTTCGATTCTCTAGATAGTTTTGACTCATCCAATTCCCAGAATAGCATTGACGGAACTGCTAAATGTTGGCCTCCATGATATTTGTAAAGAATTGGCAGCCTTTAACAGCCTATGAAGATCTTTCATTTATGTTTTCTTTCCTTCATTTATTTTTACGTTCTCCTAAGGAAATAATTAGCAGTTCAAGTTTAAATGACCGTTAAAACCTTTCAAATTACATTTCACTAAATTGTCTAATGTTAGGAAAATTAACACTTAGTTGCTATTTCTTTATGAATTTCTTCTAATTTGAGGAATGGCCATTTGTACTATTTTTTTTTCTTTCTCAAGACAGAATTTCACTCTTGTTGCCCAGGCTGGAGGGAAACGGTGCGATCTCGGTTCCCTGCAACCTCTGCCTCCCGGTTTCAAGCAATTCTCCTGCCTCACCCTCTCAAGTAGCTGGTAATACAGGCACGCCACCAGGCCCAGCTAATTTTGTATGTTTAATAGAGACAGGGTTTCTCCATATTGGTCAGGCTGGTCTCAAACTTCTGACCTCAGGTGATCCACCCGCCTCGGCCTCTCAAAGTGCTAAGATTACAGGGATGAGCCATTGAGCCTGGCCCGTTTGTACAATTTCAAAATAAAGCATTGACCTTTAAAAGCATTCAAGAATTAGGTTTAATGAATCAGTGATTGTACTCTGAGAAGAAGAGTAAAAATAGGTAGTCATGTATTCACCATTCTCATGCCTCCTCTGCTGTGAAGAATGTCCTAGGAATTAGAAGTCTCCTTTGAAGCCTTATGGAATTAATATAGCTCTTAGCAGGTCAAAGCAACTCTTGATCTCACAAGAAGTGTTTATTGAACACTTGTTCTATGTCTAAGCCTGAGGCAGATGCTGAAAAATACAGGAAGAATGGTGATCCCTCTAGAAAGAGCAGAAAGGGGAATTGTATGGTGAGAAACAAAGCTGTAGGTCAGTAAGCCACTTTATATAATGATCTTTCATGATCTGCTAAAGAATATGGACTTTGTTTCATAGCAATTGACAGTCTTAAAATATTTTTTCTTTTATTTTGGGCATCCCATAGATCAATAGGCATCTTTAAAATACATGGACATGTTTGGTATCACCTTTGTTATATTCGCAGCACCATGAATCTAATCAAATAAAAAAATGTCATTAGCCAGGTGCAGTGGCTCATGCCTGTAATCCCAGGACTTTGGGTGGCTGAGGCAGGAGGATCACTTGAGCCAGGACTTTAAGACCAACCTGGGCAACATAGTGAGACCCTGCAAAAAAAAATTTAATTTAAAATTTAAAATTAGCTGGGTGTGGTGGAGCACACCTATAGTCCCAGCTATTAGGAGGTGGGAGTGGGGGTGAGGTGGGAGATCGCTCTTGCGCCAGAGGTCTAGGCTGCAGTGCACTTTGATCATGCCACTGCTCTCCAGCCTGGGCAACACAGCAAGACTCTGTCTCTAAAAATAAAAATAATGCAATGTCATCATTTCTTCTTGAATAAAAAATGCATATTAGAAAGATAATTCAAAAAGATGTGTAGAAAGTGGCCTGGATAGAGGAACTATGGATGGAGGATGGCTAGTGGGAGACAGATGACAACAGTCCAGGCAAGATAGGAAGGTCGGTGTTAAACGACGTCATGCTACGCGCTGTGGGGAATACGAAGCTGAACAAGACACACCCCTGCTGTCAAGGATGGATGAATGAAAATGCCAACTCCATGCTTGTTTACCCTAACATCGTCCCTCTGGAGCCAGTGATATAGAAAGATATGGATAAGAGAAGATAGGCTCATATTAAAATCCTGCTGAAGATAAAGATTATAGAAAGCAATAATTTTTGCTTGATGTTTTCAATTTGACTATGCCATTTCCTATGTCTTTATATAATCAATTTATGCACCCTGCTGTTTGTGTTTTGGCTAACCGTACAAAACAAGGCAATGAGAACAACGCAGTCAGCAGTTTACTGGACTTGTTAGCGGATGTGATTTCAATAACTAACTACTTGCTGACTCAGAGACAGAGGAAAGCAAAAATCTCCTCCCCTGTTCTGTGGCCAGCGAAGTGATTACGAGGCTGTCAAAGTCCACAGTGATGGGGACTCTTTATAGTGCTCAGCTTGTTTCTTTGTTGTGTCACTGGTTAATCTGAACTAAAGTTTCATTCTAAACCTAAAGAGATAAATGAGTCATGTAAATCGTTGTGGGGGCTTGGCATCTGGTCCAAAAAGACTAGCCCTCCTTCCTTTCTCCCTGGCCACAGGCTCCATGGTTCACCTGATCAGTTGGGTGGCTCCACAGAGTGAGCTAGAAGTTACTGCAGTGCCCTCCCCCAACCCTGTCAACCAGCACAAACACCCAGCACAGAGCCAGTCCCTAGGAGAAAAGGATGGGATTTAGAACTAGATAGGGTTGAATACTGGCTTTATCAGGCTGAATGACCTTCTGCAAGTTAGTTAACCTCTTGCAACTACAGGTTTCTCACCTCTAAAACAGTGGTTATGAAATGCCCACACGCATGTATTCAAAATAATAGATGTACAGCACCTGGCACTCTCATGCTTTGCTGGTAGAAATGTAAAATGGTGCAGCCACTTTCGAAAACAGTTTGGCAGTTTCTTAAAAAGTTAAACATAAATTTACCATACAACCCAGCAATTCTATGCCTGGGCATCTACCCAAGAGGAATGAAAACATATGTCCACACAAAGACTTCTGTGTGAATGTTCATAGCAGCATTATTCATAACTGAACTGCAAAAACATTATGCTAAGTGAAAGAAGCCAGATAAAAAAGATGACATATTGAATGAGTCCATTTACATGAGGAAAGGCAAAGCTACAGAGACTTAAAGTAGCTTAGGTTTGCCTGGGGCTGGCGAACAGGAGAGGAAGAGCAAATGGGCATGAGAGATCTTTTTGGGGTGATGCAAATGTTCTAAAATTGGATTGTGGTGAGGGGTGCACAACCGTAGATGGACTAAAAGTTATTGAATAGTACACTTAAAATAGTGACATTTTATGGTGTAGAAATTATATCTTGGCCGGGCACGGTGGCTCACACCTGTAATCCCAGCACTTTGGGAGGCCAAGGCAGGTGGCTCACCTCAGGTCAAGAGTTCAAGACCAGCCTAACCAACATGGTGAAACCCCCTATCTATCTCTACTAAAAATACAAAAATTAGCTGGGCATGGTGGCATGAGCCTGTCATCCCAGCTACTTGGGAGGCTGAGGCATTAGAATCGCTTGAGCCACCGAGGCAGAGTTTGCAGTGAGCCAAGATGGTACCACTGCACTCCAGCCTAGGCGAAAGAGTGAGACTCAGTCTCAAAAAAAAAAGAAAGAAATTATACCTCAATAAAACTGTTTTTAAAAACCCACCAGCACATAGGAGGTTCTCAGTACTGTAGCAAACAGCTGACATTTAGTACATGCTTATGGGTAAGCAAGCACTGCTTTACGGCCACATCCCTTTGCTGGATTTAACTCATTTCTTAAGCAGTGTTTCAGAAACTTCAGTCTTTCAAATGCCACTTTCACTATTTTTCCATAATGGCTTCTTATCACCTGTACAATTAATTATTAACCCAATATTTTTATTAAAACCAACTTGATTTTTTAAAAACTTATAAATGAGGCCAAGGTGCTGGTGGTTCACACTTGTAATCCTAGAACTTTGGGAGGCCGAGGCAAGTAGATCACTTGAGCTCAGGAGTTCGACACCAGCCTGGGCAATATGGCGAAACTCCCCATCGCTACAAAAAATGCAAAAATTTGCCGCGTATTGTGGTGCACGCAACGCCTGTGGTCCCAGCTACTTGGGAGGTTGAGGTGAGAGGCCTGCCTGAGCCTGAAAGATCAAGGTTGCAGTGAGCCAAGATCACCCCACTGCATTCCAGCCTGGGTGACAGAGTGAGGCCCTGTCTCAGAAAACCAACAAACAAAAAACCTTACAAATAAAAATCAGATATCTATGGTAAATGGAAAGTTACTACAGTCAGGCGCCAGATAACGTTTCAGTCAACTACAGGCAGTGTATGCGGTGGCTGTCACGTAAGATTACAGAGGGATCTTTCCCTTCTGCACCCTGGAAGACCCCGGCGTTGCCAAGGGCCCCGCCCCGGTGCTGCTGGAATTGCAAGAACGCGTTTGCACCCCAAGTCTCGCTTCTGCTGGGGGCTGGGGGTGTCCCCCTTGCCAACATGTGTATCTTTTACCTGGGACAGAAGAAGGCAAAAGCCTTCCCCCTTTCTGGCCACGTGGTGAGAGCCCTGTCTGTGGCCACCTGCTGTCTGATGAACGCTAACCGAGCCCCTCCCCTCTGCATCCCGGGAGGCTGCGCACAAATTATGCGGAGCGCAGAGTCAAAGTGGTGGCAGGGACGCTTTCACCTCCCAGCGCGGCCCCACCTCGTCCACGTCAGCGGCTGTACAGGTCTCGTCCTGCGCTGGGGCTGCAGGCTCCAGACAGGCCTGCGGCTGCCTTATGGAAAGCCCCAGTTGCAGGGGTCGGATTCACATGGGCGGCTGGGTAGTCAAGTGCGTGCGCACCAATCCGCATTACACGGAGCATATGACTGAGCAGGGCCAAGGACAGGTTCCCCGCGCCTGAAGACCCAGGTGTCGGAGACTGGGCTTTACCACCCTTGATTCGGATACATTTGAAGACACGTGGCTGAGAAGCTGCTTATCCCAGGTGGCTGTGGGGTACCCTACATCCCCTCGCATGAGGGCTTCCACCGCACGGAAACCCTAATGGAAGCTAGAGCTTCCACAGCACGGAAGCACGGAGAGCCCATTCCTCTCCTAATGCCCATTAATAAATCCAACTTTCTGGTTAAAAAAAAAAAAAAAAAAAAAAGTCCAGGCGCGGTTACAAACGCCTGTAATCCCAGAACTTTGGGAGGCTGAGGCGGGCGGATCACTGGAGGTCAGGAGTTCGAGACCAGCCTGGCCACCATGGTGAAACCCCGTCTCTACTAAAAATACAAAAATTAGCCGGGCATGGTGGCGGGCACCTGTAATACCAGTTGCTCGGGAGGCTGAGGCATGAGAATCACTTGAACCCAAGAGGCAGAAGTTGCAGTGAGCCAAGATCGTGCCACTGCACTCCAGTGTGGACAACAGAGAGAGACTCTGTCTCAAATAAAAAATTTAAAAACTTTAAAAAGCTAATGTATTATTGAAGAAAGAGGGCTGGGCGAGGTGGCTCACACCTGTAATCCCAGCACTTTGGGAGGCTGAAGCGGATGGATCACCTGAGGTCATGAGTTTGAGACCAGCCTGGTCAACATGGTGAAACCCTGTCTCTACTAGAAATACAAAAAATTAGCTGGGCGTGGTGGTGTGTGCCTGAAATCCCAGCTACTTGGGAGGCTGAGGCAGGAGAATCGCTTGAACCCAGGAGGTAGAGGTTGCAGTGAGCCAAGATCACGCCACTGCACACTCCAGCCTAGGTGACAGAGCGAGACTCCCTCTAAAAAAAAAAAAAAAAAAAAGAAGAAAGAAAAAATTTTCAAATAAATTTAGTGTAGCCCAAGTGTAGTGCACAGAATGTTCCAGGCCTTCACATTGCCTCACTGCTCACTCATGACTCACCCAAATTCCAGTCCTGTAAGCTCCATTCATTGAAAGTGCCTAGACAGGCGTTCCTTTAAAAAAATATCTTTCATAGTGTATTTTTACTGTACCTTTTCTATGTTTAGATACACAAATACTTCCCATTGTGTTACAGTTGCCTGCAGTATTCAGCACTGTGCGGTATACATGCCATCCAGGTTTGTAGCCTGGGAACCACAGGCTATATCATACAGCCTGGATGTGTAGCAGGCTGTGCCATCCGGGTTTGTGTCAGTGCGCTCTAGGATGTTTGAACAATGATGAAATCACCTAATGATGCATTTCCCAGACGTATCCTGTTGTTCAGCAACGCATGACTGTACAGTGAAAATAAGCACGAGGAATGCCAAATAGTCTTAGTTTGTGGACAGATGCTATTGCCTAAAGAAGACTTGCTCTCTCTGGAGTAGGGACAGAAAGGACGCTAAGTGTGAGAGAGGCGGCTTAGCCATACTAGATGTAATCACACTGGAGACTGGGGTCCATGGGTGAGAACAGAGGGCTTTTGCACTCCCCGCTATTCTGCAGAGCTGAAAGACTGAGGCCAGACACCTACTCATAGGTTATCACTGCGCTTCTGCGGCTTCATCATCATCCACTCAGAATCCATGGAAGTGGAGCCGGAGATCCTGGGGAGAGGGGTTGGGGTCGGGTGGGAGGCAGCATAACATGGAGGTTCAGGAGCCTCCCTCCCCTGAGGCAGTGAGGGGCCTGGGAGAATGGCTGAGACTGGGATAGTCGAAAGGGCACAGTTCGAAGCTGGTGGAGTGCGAGGAGATCTGGGAAGCCCAGTGTACACCTCATGGAGTTTGGATGTGTGCCACCCTAATTGTGACCCCTAGGAATGGGAGCTGAGGGACAGTGGAAGTGGTCAAGCCTGGCGAGCCTCCCATGTCAGAGAACTGCACAGCTCACCAAAGAACTCACCTTCACACTGCTGTGAGAGTCAGAACTCGGATTACTGGACAGGCAGGCATCAGTAGCCAGGGAGAGGTTGTACAGCCAAGAGGACCACAGGGCATCTCTTGCAGAGGGAAGGCATGTGTTCCCTTCCCCAGAGGAGAAAGGAACCTAGAGGGATGCAGAAGGGCACCAGGCCAACACTAATTTGGATACAAAATTAAGAATGTAAACTACACTGGCTTTTTCTGGTAACTAAAACTCATCAGGCACCTATGGGCTCTGCCCAGGAGGTAGTTAAGGAAAACTTACCTTTCTTCAAGTTAATGGCTTACCGAGAACATGGAAAATATTGGGAAAGAGGGAGTAAAGTTTCTTCCTTGCAATGAGAGAGAGACTGAGTGTGGTGAAAGGTGGTAAAGAAAACAAAATATTTCTTTTGCTATTCCACTTGATTCAGACTGTTCAGCCAATTGGGGAGAGAGGGATTAAAACAGTTGCAAAAGATCTCATTTTTGTACTCTGCCATTCAACTAATGCCTGTTACTGTAATATCTAACATTATCTTTGGTGTCTGCTGTATTTTGGGAAACTGCTCTAGGGGAAGTGAAGAGTTGCTTTCAGCCCCACCCTCCAGCCCTGGGGTTGCCAGCAGAGGCACTGAAAGATGTGGGGCAAAATGGTGTCTAACCTGTTTCTCTTCTCCACCTTCGTCAACCTTGGTCTGTCTTTTCCAAGCTGTGAACGTCCAGGGCAAAATTTAGCCACCCCATATACTTAACCAAAATGACCATTGTCTCTCTATTTATTTTTTCCTCTCTTTTTACCATGGAGCCACCAACGTTCCAGCTTGTTATTTTCTCTTTCTGTTTTCCTCATTTGCTCTGTTTCTGTTCCCTCTTCCTGATTTCTTGACTCTTGCCTTTCTTTGGTCAGCAAGGGAGAAGTTTCCCCAGCAGTTTTTACTCTCCATTGACAGTTCTTAGGGCAAAATGAAAACCCCAGGCTGGAGCTCCCCAAGGCACGGTAAGAGGCAGTGCATCGGGGTCCACAATCTCCCGCCTGCAAAGCCAGGGGGTGAAAGCCAGGTGTGATTTCAGGTTCAGCCTCTTGTTACCTATTTAGCCCTGGGCAAGTCTCAACTTCCTGAATGATGTTTCTTGATCTGTTAGGTAGGTTTAATAATAATATCTGCTTCCTTGACTTGTTAGGAAGCCCAAATGAGGTGATGTGAAAATACATACCACAGAGTTCTAGAAAAAAAAGTTTTCCTTTTATTATTGTGTTTTGTTTTGTGTTGTGTTTTTATCAGAGACGGAGTCTTCCTGTGTCACCCAGGCTGGAGGGCAGTGGTGAGATCTCGGCTCACTGCAACCTCCGTCTCCAGGCAAGCAATTCTACTGCCTCAGCCTCCCAGGTAGCTGAGACTACAGATGAGAGCCACCATGTCGGCTAATTTTTTGTATTTTAGTAGAGATGGGGTTTCACTATGTTTCCCAGGCTGGTCTCAAACTCCTAGCTCAGGCAATCCTCCTGCCTTGGCCTCCCAAAGTGCTAGGACTATAGGTGTGAGCTACTGCGCCTGGCCATGCTGGTGGTTTTTGACGGAACACCTTTTAAAAAATAATTTTTCTTTTTCCTTTCTTTTTTGTTTGTTTTAGAGACAGAGTCTCACTCTGTCACTCAGGCTGGAGTGCAATGGCGAGATCTTGGCTCACTGCAACTTCTGTGTCCCGGGCTCAAGTGATTATCCTGCCTCTGCCTCCCGAGTAGCTGGGATTACAGGCACCTGCCACCATGCCTGGCTAACTTTTGTATTTTTAGTAGATGCAGGGTTTCACCATGTTAGCCAAGCTGGTCTTGAACTCCTGACCTCAGGTGATCCACCTGCCTTGGCCGCCCAAAGTGCTGGGATTACAGGCATGAGCCACTGCACCCAGCCAAAAAAAATAATTTTTCTGATTAAGATATATGTCTTTGTTTTAACATCTTTCAGAAACATAAAATTGAATGAAAAGAATCTCAGGTTCAAGCAATTCTCCAGCCTCAGCCTCTGGAGTAACTGGGATTACAGCAGGGGCCCACCACCACACTGGCTATTTTTTGTGTGTGTGTTTAGTATCAAGGGGAGTTTCGCCGTGTTGGCCAGGCTGGTCTCGAACTCCTGACCTCAGGTGAGTCGCCCACCTCGGCCCCCCAAAGTGCTCACAGCCTCACAGGTGTGAACAGCACCTGACCTGAGTGTTTATATATATATATATATGTATATATATATATCATATATACACATATATATGTATATATCATATACACACACACACACACACACAACCATCATGTAGTCCTGCTTTGTGTGTTTAAAAATGCACAATACATTATATTGCAGGTGTTTCTGCAAATTACTCTTTTCATTCAATTTTTATGTTGCAGTGAGCTGAGATCGAGCCATTGCATCCCAGCCTGGGCGACAAGAATGAAACTCCATTTCAAAAATAAAATAACATAAACACACAAAGCATATGCTTCTTCTTATCTATAATACTTACATATATGCTTTTGTAACATATGTGCTTATGTATCACACATATACATGCTTTGTGTGTTTTAAAATGCACAATAAATGCATATGTATAAATACACACACACATACACACACACACACACACACACACACACACACACGTGTGTAGGAAAAGTACTTAGAATGGAAGCTCTTGGGGCAGAATGAAAACCTAAGGCCGGGGCTACCTAAGGCACTGTGAGAGGCAGTACACCAGGGTACAAAATCTCCCACCTGCAATGGATAGGAAACGGGATAGGAAAACATTCTAAATTCATGTTAAAGGTTACTGTTGGGGAGAAAGTGCAATGGCACTGGGGAAAGGTACACAAAAGGGTCCAGCTATAGCTATAGTGTTTTATTTCTTTCTTCAAAAAAGTGTGCAAAACAAATATAACAAACTATGAACAACTAACTGTTCAATCTTGATGGTAGGCACATGAGTGTTTACTATATTATTTTCTGTGCTTTCCTCTATTGAAAAAATGTGTTTAAGGGCATTTGTGGTTGCCCATAATCCCAGAGCTTTGAGAGGCCAAGGCTGGGGGATCACTTCAGGGCAGGAGTTCAAGTCTAGCCTGGGCAACATAGTGAGACTCTTGTCTCTATAAACAAAAAAAAATTTTTTTTTTAGCCAGACATCCTAGTTGTTCAGGAAGCTGAGGCAGGAGTATCACTTGAGTCCAGGAGTTCAACATTACAGTGAGCCGTGATCAAGCCACTGTACTCCAGCTTGGGTAACAGAGCAAGACCCTGTCTTAAAAAAAAAAAAAAAAGGCCGGGTGTGGTGGCTCACACCTGTAATCCCAGCACTTTGGGAGGCCGAGGCAGGTGGATTACCTGAGGTCAGGAGTTCGAGACTAGTCTGACCAACATGGTGAAACCCCGTCTCAATAAAAAAAAATAAAAATAAAAAATAAATAAAAAGCAAACGAAAAACCTGTTACAGCTCAATGCTAAAAATATGGAGAAAACAGAAAAGTATAAAGGCAATAATAACAATAACCTAACTAAAATAATATAAGTAACCACTAGAAACATTTTTTGGTGTACATACCTCTCATCTTTTGTGTTTATTTATACATACAAGTGTAGTTTTAAAACAATTGAAGGCTGGGCGAGGTGGATCATACCTGTAATCCCAGCACTTTGGGAGGCCGAGGCTGATAAATCATTTGAGGTCAGGAGGGAGCTGACCAACATGGTGAAACCCTGTCTCTACTAAAAATACAAAAAAATGAGTCAGGTTTTGTGGCACATACCTGTAGTCCCAGCTACTCGGGAGGCTGAGGCAAAAACGGCACTTGAACCCAGGAGGCAGCGGTTGCAGTGAGTCAAGATCACACCACTGCATTTCAGCCTGGGTGACAGAGCGAGACTCCGTCTCAAAAAAAAAAAAAAAAAAAGCAATTGAATAACTCTGTTTTGTGATACTAAGTCACCTGCTGGCTGGGATAGATTGTCAATGGCCTAGGTGTTAAGCAGCAGGTTGATTTAAATAAAACCATTCACACCCCCTTTTATTATTGAAACTTCTGGTTTATAAACTTGCTCTTTACATAAGATCTGCTGTGCGGCGTGTAAATATTTAATTCAATCCACATCCACTTAGGCCTGCCTGGTGTTTGTTTTTCATTTATATTTCACTGTACTACAGAATGTCAAATTCATCTGCCAATTCTCTCCATTCAGTTAAGGGAGAAAAAAAAGCAAAATAGTTTGTTGGTCTAGTATAGATACTAAATGTTGAGATGATCAACTACATTTTTCTTTTTTATCTACTTGGTTTAGAATTGTATACGTGTCGTTCTTTCACCTTAATAATAGATTAGGGTAATTTTTTTCTCTCCACCCTTTCACGTTTCAATCACCTATTGCTTTGACTTTGGGTCCAAGCTCAGGTGTTGGTTAAGGTGAAGCCTCAACCAGTCTAGAAATCTGGACTTGGCGTCTAATATCTAGAAAAGTCACCTGAAAGTCTGGAACTGCACTGTCCAATACAGTATCCACTAGTTGCATGGACCTATTTAAGTTTAAATTCATTACAACTAAATAAAATTTAAACTTCACTTCCTTGGCCAGGCATGGTGGCTCATGCCAGTAATCCTAGCACTCCGTGAGGCCAAAGTGGGAGGATTGCTTGAGCTCAGGAGTTTGAGCCCAGCCTGGGCACCATGTTGAGACCCTGCCCCTGCAATAATTAAAAAAGAAAAAAAAAGAAAAGAAAATTTACATCCTCAGTCACACAAGGTATAAGCGAGTGCTCAATAGTCCCATGTGGCTGGTGGCTACTGTTTTGGTGCACAGATATAAAATACGTCTCTGCCGTGGTAATCACGATTGGTAGTTCTGGTCTGTAATTAGGTGGCAGCAGCTACACTCACAGCTTCCCAAATTTCCCACCTATTTCCTAGTTTTGAAAAAACTACAGGTGTGGCACAATGGCTCACGCCTGTAATCCCAGCACTTTGGGAGGCTGAGGTGGGCGGATCACCTGAGGTCAGGAGTTTGAGACCTGCCTGGCTAACATGGTGAAAACCCGTCTCTACTAAAAATACAAAATTAGCTGAGCATGGTGGCGCATGCTTGTAATCCCAGCTACTCGGGAGGCTGAGGCAGGTAAATCGCTTGAACCCTGGAGGCAGAGGTTGCAGTGAGCTGGGATCGCGCCACTGCACTCCAGCCTGGACCATAAGAGGGAAACTCCAGAAAGAAGGAAAGAAAGAAAGAAAAAGAAAGAAGAAAGAAAGAGAGAGAGGAAGAAAGGAAGGAAGGAAAGAAAGAACTCTTAGTGGTGTAATTCTGGATGAGGAAACTGGGTAACACATGAATGATAAAGACAGAACTTTTCAGATGCCTCTTTGCTTTTCCCTGGAGACTGTTCTTTCTGGTCACTCAGGCTCTGTCCTGGCCTACACCTTTGAGCTGTTATACAATCTTTTGCTTATTTTTCCATGATCTACCCAAATAAGAATTTTTTGTTGTTGTTAAGAATGTTATAAAATCTGCAGATAAAGATCTTACCAAGAGGCAGAAGTAGATCCACTCATCTAAGCCTCCTTGTTATGTTATTTGTGAAAGTTTAGAGGTTTGAGGCGAATGTCATAGAGAATGCAGTTTCATCGTTAAACAAACCTCTAGTTACTGGATCTATATGTTTTCTTCTTGGAAAGAAGAATAATGGTCAAGTAATAGACGCGGAGTACAGAGAGCGGGAAATTAGCTAATAGGCATTAAGTGAATGCCTAAGGCCAGTGAGTGGTCCAGCTCAGAATGACTCCTACTTTTGAAGAGGACATGTTCTAATGAAAGACAGGGCAAGGAGCTATGTTGACACCTGCTAATCTTTGAATCAAGGAAAAGCAATTAACAAATGAAATTTCTGGTGAATGTGTCTTTCTAAAGCCCATGAGACTTCTCTTACCATTCTCCCTATTGTTTCTGTGATCTCACCATTATCGACTTCTTCATTAGTTTCATTCTCCCTCCAGATTTTTCCATTTGGCTTTTACCAAGGTGGGCTTTGTGGGTATTCTAGAATGATTCAGTACACCATTTAAACTTTAAATCACCACATTTTATTGGAACACCTATAAAGTATTTTATTATTTCAATTAATAAAAGTATCTCCTTTGGAATAATTGCCATGGGTCATAAGTACAAAGTGAAAAACACTGAGTAAGTTATGTAAAACTATAAAAGCCTTTAGCAGATGACAAATGTGTGCTTTAGGCATTAAGCCATTTTAAATTATTTTAAAGCAGCTTTCACAAAATAATCTCTTATGGAGAGGGCAGCTGAAGAATGATAAACGTTGGCCAAAATTCCCTAAGAAGTCACATTAGGGGCTTCCCCAGGATTGGAGTGAGGAGAAAGTTATGTAAATAGGCATTGCCATGAAGAGGGCTCTGCTGTTTCTGTCCCTGTTCCATCAGTGGAATTGAGGAACCGTAAAGAGATGTCCCCAGCTAGATCTCAAATGTCTGCAGCACTGCAGAGGGAGAAGGCAGTCACTAGGGTAACCAAATCTCAAACTACTTAAATCTTTGGTAGACATAGTCAATACTTGAAATTCTCCTTAGGAGCAAAGAGGCAGCTTATGCAGGCCCCCTAAGACAACTTTAATCTTATACTTTCAGAGTTTCAGAGGTAAAGGATATGAATCTGTTTCATTTTAATTTAATTTTATGTCTTCTCCTGAATGCCAGGCAAATATTAGCATGGTGTGCTGTCCTTATGTGCTTCACTTAACTCACTAGGGGCTAATCAGCATTCCCAGCTCCTCATCTTTGCCTCTTTGTAGTAGCGATAATGAGATTGCAAGGGGATCTGCGAAGCCTCTTTGATTTAAATTAGCCATGCAGAGTTGCTAGTTACAATAATCTCACTTGTTGAACATATTATTTAGGGTCAGACTGCAGGTATGATAGTCACATGTTTATGAAAAAGCATATTCCGGGGCTCCACTGATGACCCAGTGAGTCAGGATCTAGGATCTTTGGAAAGAGGTGCCAGGAATCTGCATTTTAATAAGCTTTCCTTGTGATTCTTATGTGTATTAATATTTAAGATAGAGTGGATGGAAGATAAAAAAGAATTTCTGCCGGGCACGGTGGCGCGTGCCTGTAGTCCCAGCTACTTGGGAGGCTGAGGTGGGAGGATCGCTTGAGTCCAGGAGTTCTGGGCTGTAGTGCGCTATGCCCATCAGGTGTCCACACTAAGTTCGGCATCAATATGGTGGTCTCCCGGGAGCAGGAGATCACCAGGTTGCCTAAAGAGGAGTGAACTGGCCCAGGTCGGAAATGGAGCAGGTCAAAACTCCCGTGCTGATCAGTAGTGGGATCACACCTGTGAATAGCCATTGTGCTCCAGCCTGGGCAACATAACAAGACCCTGTCTCTGAAAAAAAAAAAAAAATTATTTCTGTGCCTTTTGCTGTGAAAAACAAGATACGTCAGAAATTCAGCTAAACCCCTGGGCCAGATTAGAGAAAAATTAACAATTGAGAGATAAAGTCAGGGCAAAAAGCGGAAGTAGATGAATTTAAACACTACAAGTACTTCTAAGGAGTCCAATGACTGGGCAAGCCCTTGGTGATCATATGCCTCCCATTTTTCAAGCTAGTCCCAATTTCACATAACATGTTCTAGTGGTCGGGACCATCAGCAAGTATTCATCTTCTCTTTATTTCCATTTCTCATTTGTAAATGAAAATAGAAGTTTCTGTCCTATATATCACATAATGTTTTTATAAAAATGGATCAGGCCAGGCATGGTGGATCACATTTTTCACACCAGCCCTTGGGGAGGCTGAGATGGGAGGATTGCTTGAGGCCAGGAGTTCAAGACTAGCCTGGGTAACATAGTGAGACCCCATTCCTACAAAAAACATTTTTTTTTTATTAGCCATGTATGGTGGTGTGCATCTGTAGTCCTAGCTATTCAGGAGGCTGAGGTGGGAGGATCAGTTGAGCCCAGGAGTTCAAGGCTGCAGTAAGCTGTGATTGTGCCACTGCACTCCAGCCTGGGTGACAGAGGGAGACTCTGTCTCTTAAAAAAAGAAAAGAGAGCAAATGAGATAATATATGTGAAAGCAGTTTGCAAACTATAATGTGCATTTCAACCATTATTAAGTCTAGAGAGTATTGAATTGTGTTATTCTTTCATTGACTAGTTCTTTGTCATTTTGGAAAAAGCTACTAATTTGGTCTTCTCTTTTGTGAATTACAGCCATGTCTTTGAATTACGAGTGAACCACATGGTGGTACAATCAATTTATTTATTCTTTGCCTTTGCAATTGAGTTAACCATGGGGTAATTAATACTGATTGTGGAGGTACTCAGCTAAGATGTGTTACTTAGGGTTCTTTATAAGTGCAGACTCATCCCTCTGATAATTCTCCTTCATAATTCTTCCTTTTCCTTTTAGTTGTTCATTTAAAATTATCTATTTGGGTTCTTAAATAAGTAATACATTTGAAAGAATCAAAAATCAAAATTATAGAAAGCTATACAATAAAGTCTAGTTCCTGCCTACCCTTCGTAGGCAATCACTGTTATTGATTTCACGTGTGTACTTCCAGAGATTATTTTTATTTATACACAAGCAGATATAAATACATATCACTAGGTCAGGCACGGTGGCTCATATTTGTAATCCCAGCACTTTGGGAGGCCAAAGCAGGTGGATCACGAGGTCAGGAGATTGAGACCATCCTGGCTAACACAGTGAAACCCGTCTCTACCAAAAAATACAAAAAAATTGGCCGGGCACGGTGGCTCACGCCTATAATCCTAGCACTTTGGGAGGCCAAGGTGGGTGGATCACCTGAGGTCAGGAGTTTAAGACCAGCCTGGCCATCATGGTGAAACCCCATCTTAGAAAAAAAAAATACAAAAAATTAGCCCGGCGTGGTGGCACACACCTGTAATCCCAGCTACTTGGGAGGCTTAGGCAGAAGAATTGCTTGAACCCGGGAGGCAGAGGTTGCAATGAGCTGAGATTGCCAGCACTCCAGCATAGGCGACAGAGTGAGACTCTATCTCAAAAAAAGAAAAAAATATATATATCTCATTCCTCTTTTTACTTTAACATGATAGTAGCATGTATTACATACATAGTTGTGTACCTTGCCTATTTCACTTAACAATGAATCTTAGAAATCTTTCCACAACAAAACACAGTTTTCTCAATCTCTTTTACAGCTATAGTAAATTTCACTTTATAGATGTGCCATTATTCATTTAACCGATTTCATATTAATGAACTTCTAGATGGAGTCCAATATTTTGCTATTACAAATAGTGTAGTAAGTAAACACGAACATTCATTATTTTCCATTTGTGTGAGTATATCTGTATGATAAATTCCATATGGATTATTTTCTAGCCTCTGAATGTTTTGGTTGAATTTTTGGTACAGCTTCCAAGTTGTGCACATCTTTCTTTAATTAGAGAAACCAAATTTGTACACAATACTCTAAGAATAATCTGCCCAGTGTTAAATACAGCAGGATTGCTTTTCTCTCTTTTTGTTCTTACAAATCAAATCTTCCAGAATTGTAAGCCCTTTTAAAAAATGTCCTAATGACTGTTCCAGAAAATGTTTATTAAAAATAATGATCTAACATTGCTGAACATTAAACATCTGAGTACCAGGATTTCCAGTTACTTTACTGCTATTTCATTTTAGACTTTTTTCTCTTTAATACGTGTGTTCTTTGTTTTGGTTCCCATCTTAATGAATGCAATGCATCTTAGTCCATTTTCTATAGTTACAATAGCATACTACAGACTGGGTATTTTATTTTGTAAAAAATAAGCTTATTTGGCTTCTGATTCTGGAGGTTGGGAAGTCCTAGAGCATGGTACCAGCATTGGATGAGGGGCATTCCATGACAGAAGGCAAGAGAGCAAGTAGGCTTGTGAGACTCAGAGAAAAAGGGGGCTGAGCTTATCCTTTGTCAGGAAACAACTCCTGAGATACTAACCCACTCCCCCATAACAGCATTAATCCATTTATAAGGCCCGGGCCAGCTAATTGTTTCATATTTTTGTTAGAAACGGGTTTTTTGGCCAGGCTTGGTGGCTCATGCCTGTAATCTCAGCACTCTGGGAGGCCAAGGCAGATGGATCATGAGGTCAGGAGTTCAAGACCAGCCTGACCAACATGATGAAATCCTGTTTCTACTGGTGTGTGCCTGTAATTCCAGCTACCAGGAGGCTGAGGCAGGAGAATTGCTTGAACCCGGGAGGCAGAGGTTGCAGTGAGCTGAGATGGCACCACTGCACTCCAGCCTGGGCAACAGAGTGAGACTCTGACTCAAAAAAAAAAAAAAAAAAATAGAAACGGGGTTTCACTATGTTTGCCAGGCTGGTCTGTAACTCCTGGCCTTAAGTGATCTGCCTGCCTCAGCCTCCCAAAGTGCTAGGATTACAGGCATGAGCCACCAAGTCTGGCCAAAATATTTTTTTAACTGTTAAGTGTGTATGGTGGCAAAAATATTGTGAGTTAAAATATTTCATCTCATTATGAGATCATATGTCTCACTTTTAACTTTAGAAAATATAATCGCCATACAAATACAGAATATTTTTGGCCCTGGAATTTGGTAACTGTAGACTATTAGCATTTGAGGGTTAGATATTCTCAATTGCTTGAGAATTCCCAGTTTTCTTTATTGTTGATTAGTGCTCAATGAGTCAAAGTGACTTCGTGGCAGAAAGAAATTACTACTAACTGTGGGATTTTGAGGTATTTACTGAACATACACAAGCCAATTACACTGGGTTTGTTTTTGATGAGAGGTGAAGCATAAATAATAAAAAGCCAGAAACAGCTTCCAAATTTCATTTAAACTACTGAAATTGTGTCACCATGATTTTCTCTAGGTCTTAGCTGTCTTTTCTTTTCTTTCTTCACTTCCAAATGTCCTTTTGCTGCAATTGCTCAAGCAGGGGTAAAAGGGACTTAGAAAAATATGTCCTTGTATTTCCTCAAGGGAATGGCAAAAAAGACGGTTAGCAGTTTCAGAAACCAAGGCAGAGGTCTTGGATAACACACAAACTAGATGAATGGTTGAGAGCTGTTTTTTTTTTTATTATTTTCATAAGACACTTGAACTTAAATTAGAATCAACACATAACATAGCTGAGTATAGAAAACAACAGAACTCACGATTGAACCCCTCCCCCACCAAAATTTATAAAGAACTAAGCAAATTGTTATATAGATAAAGAATCACATGGCTAGCCATCCTTTACCTATTCTTGAAGGCAGCAATCCTTAGGTCTGCGCGCCCTGCACCTTTTGTCACTGTAAATTCAACCTCATACATCCTGAAAGCATCAACCTTAAATTATCTAGGGCAGCAGCCAAGAGCAAAGATTAAAAACAACCACTGCAAGAATAACTTCTCCTTGCAAGGATGGGTTATTGCTCCATGCATCAGGCTTTATGACTTGAAACCGTTACAATCTTTTTATTTGGTGAAGTTAACTTGATCTTGTGATACTCAAGTATCACTTATCCTCACTTAATATGTCACTTCTTGACACATGTGCTGTATAGTTTATCTTTGCTGTTCTCTGTGCACTTCAGTGTAAATAATTTCTGTCGGATATGAAAGGTTGCACAAATCCCAGTGATTCGAGTAATGGGCATGCATTTTTTAATTGCTTGTACTAAATATTCAATTGTGTCTGCCTCTCATAGTCTCTTCTTTTAGGGGCAACCTCTTACTCTTCAGTTTCATCCCTAAATGCTTTGTAGTATGCATCTCAAAGGGAAAAAGAAGAATATTTTATCACATAATTACATCTAACAGTGATGTAAATTCCATAATATTTTACCTTGATCACGTAATTTAGTGTGAGAATACCAGCAAGCACAGGGGACAACTCTGGTTTTCTGAAAAGATCTGAAGCAAATCTGGTCATTCCAAAATTAGCGGTATCTGAAGGCGTGATGGTGGTGTTAGTCACCACGTAGTGATCAGCGCCTTGCCTCATCTGCAACTCATCTCAAAAAGGAGTGAAACACCACTTGCTGCAGTAGATCTGGAAACATCTCAAGTCTTCGGCAGCCTCCATCATGTAAATGTACCAAGGAATTTAAAAGCGGATGTTGGGATGAATGTTTCTGGACTGCTGGATGCAGAAGTCTTTTTATCTCAAAATAGTACAGACATCATCAAAAGTCCCTGTAGGGCAGGCATCCAGGAGCCGCTTTGAATGCTGCTGACTGTGCTTTTAAGGAAGTATGCCAGAAATGGGATCGTGAACAACTTCTCATAAGAAGTCAGGATAGAGAGAGCCACATGAAAGGGCCTCCAAAGTCTGGATACCAAGTCACTCTTTGAGAGTAAGGCTACTGAGAATTAGCATATACTTTTTAAATTTTTTATTTTATTTTAATTTTTTTGAGACAGGGTCTTGCTCTGTTGCCCAGGCTGGAGTGCAGCGGTGCAATCACGGCTCACTACAGCCTTGACCTCCCAGGCTCAAGCAATCCTGCCACCTCAGCCTCCCACGTAGCTGGGACCACAGGTGTGCACCATCACACCTGGCTAATTCTTTTTAAATTTTTTGTAGAGATGTTTCCCAGGTTGGTCTCAAACTCCTGGGCTCAAGCAATCCTCCAGCCTCAGCCTCCCAAAGTGCTGGGATTGCAGACGTGAGCCACAATGTCTGGCTTAACGTATACTTTTTTCCAAGTAATCATCTGCAGAAGTAGTAGTGAAAACTGGGGAAACAGTCATTTCCACAAATAAACAGTAAAATATGTGGTAATGTTTAAGCAGCATGTGTCTACGCTAGTACTTAGAGGGCCAGTTCTGAAAAGAGGAAGACCTGAGTTCAAATGCTGTTATTTCTACCTACTTGCTACGTAATGTGAAACAAATTATTTAGTCTTAATAAACCTTGGGAAGTCATTGCGAGCATGAAATTAAAGTTTAATTAAGGGCTTGGTCCAGTGGCTCATGCGTGTAATGTCTGTACTTTGGGTGCCCAAGGTGAGAGAATTGCTTAAGCCTAGGAGTTTGAGACAAGCCTGGGTAATATAGTGAGACCCCATCTCTATAAAAAATTTAATTAAGTAAAGTAGTTTAAGCTTTCAGTTTTTCAGATACCTTGATATTGGAAAGGATGTTTGCCAAATAGCTAGTGTGAGTATTCTGGTCTCTTAAAATGTGTAACTACATTGTTAATTGATGTATGCCTTTTAGTTCTACAGGGCAATCTCTTTTGATTTTGACCATCTTGACATAATACTTCAAGGGATCTCATGAGATCAGATTTCTGACTTTCAAAACAGAGGACTACCATATGGCTCAGAATTTCCACTTTTAGGTATACACTCAAGAAAAATAAAAACATACGTCTACACAAAAACATGTGTACAAGGGCTGAGGCAGGCAGATACTTAAAGCCAGAAGTTTGAGACCAGCCTGGCCAACACGGTGAACCCCCTCCATCTTTATTTCATTTTATTTTTTTGAGACAAAGTCTTGCTTTCATGCCCAGGCTGGAGTGCAGTGGCACGATCTTGGCTCATGGCAGCCTCTGCCTCCCTGGTTCTCCTGCCTCAGCCTCCCAATTAGCTGGGAATATAGGTGCCCGCCACCAGCCCAGCTAATTACTGTATTTTTAGTAGAAATGAGGTTTCACCATGTTGGCCGGGCTGGTCTCCAACTCCTGACCTCAAGTGATCTGCCCACATCAGCTTCCTAAAGTACTTACTTTTAGGGATTACAAGTATGAGCTACTACGCCTGGCTTGGTGAAACCCCATCTGTATTAAAAATATATATTAAAAAATATTTGGTGGGTGTGGTGGCACATGCCTGTAATCCCAGCAGGAGGCTGAGGCAGGAGAATTGTTTGAGCCTGGGAGGTGGAGGTTGCAGTAAACCGAGATTGTGCCACTGCACTCCAGGCTGGGCGACAGATCTGACACTGTCTTAAAAAAACCCCATGTGCACAAATGTCCACAGAAGCATTATTATTATTATATTTATTTATTTTTAGAGACAAGGTCTCACTATATGTTGTGCAGGCTAGTCTTGAACTCCTGGGCTCAAGCAGTTCTTCTGCCTTGGCCTCCCAAAGTGCTGGGATTATGAGCACCAGCCACCGCACCCAGCCAGAATCATTATTCTTTTTTTTTATTTTTTATTTTTTAGACAGAGTTTTCCTCTGTTGCCTAAGCTGGAGTGCAGTGGTGTAATCTCGGCTCACTGCAACTTCTGCCTCCCAGGTTCAAACGATTCTCCTGCCTCAGCCTCCCAGGTATCTGGGATGACAGGCACCTGCCACCGTGCCCGGCTAAATTTTTTTTTTTTTTTTTGTATTTTTAGTAGAGACAGGGGTTTCACCATATTGGCCAGGCTAGTCTCAAACTCCTGACCTCGTGATCTGCCCGCCTCAGCCTCCCAAAGTGCTGGGATTACAAGTGTGAGCCACCGAGTCCGGCCAGCATTATTCTTAATAGCCAAAAAGTGGAAACAACTCAAATGTTTATCTGAACAGATAAATTAAATGTGGTCTAGGCTGGGCACAGTGGCTCATGTGCCAAGAGTTTGAGACCAGCCTGGGCAGCATAGCTGGGCTGAGTGGCGCATGCCTATAGTCCTAGCTACTCGGTAGGTGGAGGAGGGAGGATCATTGGAGGACTTAGAGGTTGCAGTGAGCTATGATGGCACTGCTGCTCCCCAGGCTAGGTGACAGAGCAAGACCCCATCTTAGAGAAAAAGAGAGAAATGTGGTCTAGCCATATATTTAAAAAAGGAATACTATTAATATTTGGTGATAAAAAGGAATAAAATGGTGATACATTGTACAACATGGTTAAACCTTGAAAACATTATGCTTAGTGAAAGAAGCCGGTCATGAAGGCCACGTACTTCATGATTCTATTTTTATGAAATGTCTAGAAAACCAAATCTGTAGATACAGAGAGTAAGATCCATGGTTGACTAAGACTGGAGGAGGGAGGGTTAGAGGGAAATGGGGAGTGGTTCCTAATGGGTACGGTTCTTTTTGGTGTGAAGAAATTGTTCTCAAATTGATTGTGGTGATGGTTGCATAACTCTGAATATACTAAAAACCATTGAATTGTACACCTTAAATGAGTGAATCATATGGTATGCATATGTAAACAAAGTATGGTATATGCCAAGACGGGTGGATCACCTGAGGTCAGGAGTTTGAGACCAGCCCGGCCAACATGGCAAAACTCTGTCTCTACTAAAAGTACAACAATTAGCTGGATGTGGTGGCAGGCTCCTGTAATCCCAGCTATTCAGGAGGCTGAGGTAGGAGAATCACTTGAACCTGGGAGGCAGAGGTTGCAGTGAGATGAGATTGCGCCACTGTGTTCAAGCCTGGGCAACAAGAGTGAGACTCCATCTCAAAAAACAAAACAAAACAAAAAAAAACGTATAGTATAGGTCAATAAAGCTGTTATATGAAAAACAAAACAAAACAAACAACAAACCAGGGATAGACCTTGGGGTCTCCCCAAACCCCATTTACCTTATAAATCTCTGCCTGAGAAGTAAGCTGGGCTCACTCTCCGCCATTTCTTTTCCTTTTTTTTAAAGATGGGGCCTCACTGTGTCACCAAGGCTGGAGTGCAGTGGTGTGATCTGGGCTCACTGCAGCCTCCACCTCCTAGGATCAAAATCTCAGTCTCTCGAGTAGTTGGAAACACAGGTGCATACCACTATGCCTGGCTGATTAAAAAAAAAATTTTTTTTTCTCAAACAGAAACAGGGTCTCATTGTTACCCAGGCTGGTCTCTAACTCAAGTGATCCTCCAGCCTCAGCCTCCCAAGTGCTGGGATTACAGGTGTGAGCCACCACACTTGGCCCTTCTTATATTTCTTAATTAAACAAACACCATCAATAAAGACGAAAAAATAATATGATGTGTTAGTTTGATCTACATCTTACCTTCAAGTCAAAGATTTTCAAATTTAATTTCAAATTTCAAAGTAATTTAAATCTGAGGAGTTTCATCAACTCTACTTAATAAGCAAATATTCAATAATGCACAGAATAACCCACAGAGAAGCAAAAAATAAAGATGCTATGAAGGACATTTAGGAAAGAGGGGGAAAGAGTAACTGGTGGCTAGCCTGGCAGTAAGATCTAAACTAAACTAATGTTGGGAAATACGGTAATTAACATTGCCCACTGCCTACTTGACACCCTTTCCACAATTCCCCCTTCCTATTTGATTTTGTTATCCACCCTTCCCACACTGCTCCCACCCTCCATTCCCTGGGAGGTCCCAGTTGACTGAAGGCACTCAGCACATTTTGTTTGCACCCCCTCTTCCCACCACCACTCCCTAGTTACCGACTCAGGGGTGACTATGTGACCTTGTTCAACCAGAGAATGTCAGGACTCTTGTTGGCAAGGCTGGGCAAGAAGGCGTTTTTTCTTCTGGATAATTTCCTTTGCAGATGTAGGATGGGGCCTGCGACTATTGTGAATATCTGCCGTCGGCCTGTAGGTGAAGCTTTCCCAGGAGGAGCAAGAGCTTCACAGAGCCGTGAGCTGAGGTCCTAACAGAAAGCATGCCTGATCCCTGCCCCTTTAGGCTTTTCCAGTTATGTGGGCCAATAAACACTGTTTTTCTTTGGATCAGGTTGAGTAGACATTTCTATTATCTACAGCCAAAAACATCCTGATGAGACAAGTGCTATCTATAATTCTCATTAATTCATTCTAAATGAGTTAATATCTACTAAGATGCTTAGGACGATGCCTGGCACGTAGTGAGTGCTAATAAGAGTTAGTTATTGTTATCGATACAAATGTTAGTGTTACAAAATGAAGACAATAATGACTGCCCTGTCTATTTAACAAGGTTTTATGTATGTATGTGACAGAGTCTTATCTGTTACCCAGGTGTTATAGCACCACTGCAGCCTTGAACTCCTAGGCTCAAGGGATTCTCCCAATCAGCCTCCCAAATATCTGTGACTACAAGCATGCACCACCATGCCTGGCTGCTATTTTTATTTTTACTAGAGATGGGGTCTTGCTTTGTTGCCTAGGCTAAATTATTGTTGGTAAGATCAAGAAAAACAAAATAAAAGGGAAACATTACTCCCTCCATTATAAACATAACACATATCCATTATAGAAATATTTTTAAAAGAATAAAACAATCACTTATAATCCCATTATCCCCCCAAAAATATGTTGGTTCATTTTCTTTCAGTCGACTTTAAATGCATAACAGAAATTGTTCTACACATGTGATTTCTACTATGACTTTCAAATTTTTATCATATCTTATAAACATTTTTCCATAATTTATTCTCATTTGGATTATTTTCCTAGGATAGAGTCCTAGAAATGAAATAAGTGAGTCTTGCATGGTTCTTTTAAATACAAAATGAAGTGATGGATACAGATGAAATTGGAAAATTCAAAAGCATTATATGAACCTGAGCTTCTCTTTCCCTAAACTTGCACCACAACCATAAATAACCAACGAGAACTACCAACTGTCCTGTACCAAGCCCTTATTATATACTGTGTGCTGAACTAAACCTGCAAGCACTTTATTTATTTGTTTATTCATTCCACTTAGTCTTTCTAAGATGCCTGCTAAAGAGCTGGTATTATCCCGTAACTGTCAAGGACAAAATCAATGTCCCATAGGAATACTCTTCTCTCTCGTCATTCTTATATGGCATCATGCTACTTCCATGTTAATACCCACACAGATGCCTCTGCCTGGCTGAGTACCTGTTAACCATAATCACCTTCTTTGTCCAGGTGGCTCCCAGTTTTCCAAACTCAGTTAAAGTATTTTTTCCTTTGAGAAGTTTTTCCTGTTATCATAATACTTTTAAACACTAAACTAAGAGCCTTTATTAAACGAGTTGAGATTAGGAAGCACAAGCAAAGTGTATTGAACATTGTACGTGCCAAATAAATATTGAATTAATTCTTTTCTTTTTTTTTAAGAGACAGGATCTGCTGTGTTGCCCAGACTGGCCTCAGATCCTCAGATTCCTATGCTCACAAGATCCTCTCACTTCAGCTTCCTGAGTAGCTGAGGCTACAGGAGTGCTACCGCATCTGGCTCTTAGATGAATTAATATTACATGATCTTGGTGTAGATATCTCATCAGGAAATGTTGGTTACATTACGAATAAAATATACATTGTCCAGAAAAAGAACACATTTTCTGGGTAGTGTGTGTTTAGTAAGTGAAATATTGTGTTCAGTTTTGGATTCTACACTTGTAGAGGCTGATTGGTAAATTGGAATGTATACAGAGATATAAGGACGGTAAGAATGGAAACAGTATTACAAGTAAAATGGTTAAAGAAGTGAACCTGTTTACATTAAAGAAAACACTCTGCATGGCCGGGTGTGGTGGCTCATGCCTGTAATCTCAGCACTCTGGGAGGCTGAGAAGAGTGGATCAGTTGAGGTTAGGAGTTTAAGACCAACCTGGCCAACATGGCCAAACCCCATCTCTGCTAAAAATACAAAAATCACCTGGCATGGTGGTGCGTGCCTATAATCTCAGCTACTTGGGAGGCTGAGGCACAAGAATCACTTGAACCCAGGAGGCAGAGGTTGCAGTCAGCTGAGATTGCTCCACTGCACTCTAGCCTGGGCAACAGAGCAAGACTCTGTAAGAAAGAAAAGAAAAGGAAAGAAAAGAAAGGAAGAGAAAAGAAAAGAAAGGACTTTGCAGGTGATAGTGGGAGGGGGGCTGCAGAATGGGGTAAAACAGTCATCTTTAATTATGTGATAAAGATTAGTTCAATAAAAAGACAAAATGTCTAGCCAATGGAGCTGTGAACTTCTCTATCTTTCCATTGTAGTAAAAGACTTTCACACCGGGCAGAAAGATGACCCAAATAACCTTCAAACTCTTTCATGTGAGGCATCTCAAGCAAGCGATTCTACATCAACTTTTCTGAAAAGCAAATACTATCACCAACAGTAACTTTCTGCATAGGCAGCTCCCAGTGCTGAGGTTTGTTTTTTCACCATTATTTTGTATTTTCTGCACTGAAGGCGAAGAAATCATTCAAAGAAGGACCAAACAAGAATACCAAACAATGTCGCATTACTACAGGTAGCTGAGAAAATAGCCACAACATAGAGGCAGAACAAATTGACTGAAGTACAAGGAATGAGATGGTTTCTTTCAGATAAGACTTAAGGACTGGGCATGTGCAGTGGCTCACACCTGTAATTCTAGCACTTTGGGAGGCCGAGACGGGCGGATTGCCTGAGCTCAGGAGTTCGAGACCAGCCTGGGCAACCTGATGAAATCCCATTTCTACTAAAATACAAAAAAATCAACTGGGCTTGATGGTGGGCGCCTGTAATCCCAGCTACTCAGGAGGCAGAGGCAGGAGAATTGCTTGGATCCAGGAGGCAGAAGTTGCAGTAAGCCAAGATTGCGCCACTGCACTCCAGCCTGGTCAACAAAGCAACACTCTGTCTCAAGAAAAAAACAAAAACTTAGGAACAACAATAAATGAAGGAAATGAAGGAAGCTAACTAGGCAGGGCTATATACAAGGACAGTTTCTCTAGGGGGGATTTGCAACAGAGGCAGTTTTTCTGCAGATCTAACACAGAGTAAGCTTCCAGGCCACTCTTTGCCCCAGTTTCTTCCAAGGCTGTGGTAGGGACCCTAGCAATCTCACATTGTTTGTCTTTAAGAGGGCACCAGACATGTGTAAGTTTTAGGACTTGCAAAACCTGTTTTCAAACTTGTAAACCAGTTTACGAACAAAACAAAACTTAGCGTATGCACAAGATGGTTAAAGGTTTTTTTTCTAGCATTTAATTTTAGACATGTCCACATACCCAGATTGTAATCAGTTAAATTAATATTATCTTTGAAACCAAAAGATACTCTTGGGTCAGATTCTTTTCCATATCCCTGCTTTGGTATTGCATCTGGGAACCCTGTGTTGATTTTAAGTACTTGAGATTTTTGTCTGTTTGACTTATTTGATAGAATCAGATCCTTGCTTTAGTCTAGATCAGTAGGAGGCAGAAGAAAGGCATTATAAAGTATTTACATCTTAATTACCTGTTAATGTGGTAAACGTGTGTGTTATATAAGGTTAAACCTGTTCTGCTTCAAGCAACTGCATTGCGTCCCTCTGAGAAGTGATTCCACCTGCTCAGCATGGGTGGCAAACAGAACACAGATGCACCCTAAAGAGCTGGGTGTGATGGTACACGCCTGTAATCCCAGCTACTCAGGAGACTGAAGTAAGAGGATTCCTGAAGTCCAAGGAGTTCGACGCTGTATTGCGTCATGATTATGCCTGCGAATGAATACCCACAGTACTCCAGCCTGGGCAACATAGTGAGACCCCATCTCTAATAAGTTAAAAAAAAAGCCTGGGCGTGGTGTCTCACATTGGTAACCTCAGCACTTTGGGAGGCCAATGCCAGTGGATCACTTGAGCCCAGGAGTTTGAGACCAGCCTGGCAACACGGCAAAATCCCTTCTCTATAAAAAATATAAAAATTAGCAGGGCGTGTTGGCACATGCCTGTAGTCCCAGTTACCCAGGAGGCTGAGGTGGGAGGATTACCTTAGCCTGGGAAGAGAGGCTGCACTGAGCCATGATTGTGCCACTGCCCTCCAGCCTGGGTGACAGAGTGAGACCTTGTCTCAAAACAAAACAAAACAACAACAACAAAAAACAGGGAAGAAAAAATAGAACATAAAGAAAATTCAACTTGAGGCTGATTTTTTAAAAAAGTGTTCTAAGTAGGAGAGAAAGATGTGATGGCTAAATAACTCTTTGACTCTTGTTGAGTCACATTTTTATAGAGACTCCTCTGTTTATTGTTAAGCATGTGATTTTACAGAATATCACAAAATCTTTAAGTGTAAGCAAAAAGAATGGCAAGCCACTGATATATTTTCATGTATCCACTGAAGGCTGTATCAGACTAATATTTTCCAATATTTGGTGGGGAGTTGGTTCACATGATGTGATCAGGAGACCATATATTTCTAAGTCAGTAAAACCAGGATTCAGTTTGCTTCTCTGCTAGTCCTGGTTTTGGCTACTGACAAGTTATTTAATCTCTTTGAGCCTCAGTTTCCTCATCTGCAAAATGGGGTTAATACACATGTTACATATCTCAACTGTGTCTCTTTCATTTTCAATTTTTTCCCTTCCACCAGTGCTTCCTTATCAGTGACAAACAGGAGCAACAACTAAGTTCTCCACCCACACCCCACAAGAGCTACTCTCCTGGTTTTTGCGCTTTCAACAAGGAATAACTGGGAAGAGAGGACTGTACTTGTTAGCTCTCCTTCCTCCAAGCCACTTAAACCTTTACATCCTGCAAATAGCTTTTACTCTCTCAAAGAAACGACCAATGACCAAGTTCAATGACCTCCAAGTTCAGTGGTTCTTTCTTAGTCCTCATCCTATTTGGCCTTTTCTAGTTTTTGACTCTACACTGTGGTGAGAAATACTGGTTGAATACAACACTAACATATCCTTCTGGTTGCTTTCTACCTCTCTTGTCGCATTTCCTATTGGCTATCTCACACATTTAACCAATAACTGTTCGGAAGGTAACTCCCCAAATTCTAATTCTGATTCCAACCTACTGCATCTCATGCTGAAGATTTTGCTGGCATTTCACATCTCTACCTTCCTCTCATCCCCATAATCTTATTGTTTTCCCTATTTCTGCCAATGGCATCATCATCATCACCATATTCTCCCAGGCCTATGTTCCGAGGTTAAAGTTCTCTTTAACCCTCCTTCCTTCTCCTGCACTCTATTCCACTGATTCCCCTGTCCAGTGACTGGCCAAGACGATACACTTTACCTTTTCCAACCATCTCCTTTCTAATTCCACTCCATCTCCCTGAGTTCTGCCCACATTTTCTCTTTCCCCAAGATCACAGTGGGCTCCTAGCTGCCTCCTGGATTCCAGGCTCTACTGCATCCCTCCTGTAGCTCTCACACTCATTTTATTTATTTATTTTTGCCTAAAAGCCAACTGTAATTATGTTCTTGTCCAAAGGTTTCTATGACTCCTCAGTATCTTTTCTGTAAATCCACAAACCATCCTGCCTTAATTATGAATTACAAACCCTGGGCTCCAATTAAGTGAAACATGACTGGCATATTCTCTTCTACCATGTTTTTCCAGTGCTATGCCTTCGCTTGCATTGTTCCTTCCATCATGTTTCTTGTCCTCTCCTTGATGCTGCATGAGCACATCCTGTATATATTCCCAGGAAACCTCAGATATCCTCTCCTCTATGATCCTTACCTGGTGTCCTCACACAGATGTAACCAACTTCCTCTGCTTTTCCTAAAAAACTTCACTTCTCTTAAGGCATTTATGACTTTCCACCTAGTGCTATGCTTATGCACAACCAGGTTTTAGCTTCTCTGACAGATTGTAAATTTTGCTTAGTTCTGTGTTCATTTAGGAAATATTTTTTGAACACCTGTTAAGTACAATCACTATGCCAGATTGTGGAGGTACAGACATGAACAAGACATGGTTCTTCCCCTCAAGGGACTTGTGATATAATTAAGGAAACTGAAAAGAAAATAAACAATTAATGCTCAGTTCACACATAGTGCAACAGAGTTGTGTACATACAGAATGTTAGGGGAGCAAAAAGGAGGTACACCAAACTCAGCTTAGAAGAAGAAAGGGAGGAGCAGAAAACCTCCACGAGCAGGTGACATCTGAACCAAGTCTTAAATACTGCGTCAGCTGTGGATGAGGGGGAAAGGCAATCTGGGTAGAAGGAAGGAGATATTTAAAGGCTATCAACTATAGGCCAAGGCATACAATTGATTCATACTTATTTCCCATACCACAAGGGTTCTAACACATGTGCTAAACCAGGGCCATTCCATTATAAAGTATTCACTATTCTGATTTGCAATGAAGAAAAATGGCAATGGCCGGGTGCGGTGGCTCACACCTATAATCCCAACACTTTGGGAGGCCGAGGCGGATGGATCACAAGGTTAGGAGTTCAAGGCCAGCCTGGCCCATATAGTGAGACCCCCCTGTCTCTACTAAAAATATAAAAATTAGCCAGGCGTGGTGGTGTGTGCCGGTAGTCCCAGCTACTTGGGAGGCTGAGGCAGGAGAATCGCTTGAACCTGGGAGGTGGAGGTTGCAGTGAGCCAAGATCAGTCCACTGCACTCCAGCCTGGGTGACAGAGTGAGATTCCATCTCAAAAAAAAAAAAAAAAAAGCAACGTATTAAGTTGCCAGAGAGTTATGTTATCCAATTTTTAAATTTAAAAAGATGACTATCCTAACTTTGTTGTTGTTAAATGTTCTTTCTTTAGTGACATGGTGGTGCTAACACAGTTATGTTTTAATTTAATGTATTTATTTGGAAAACAAAACAAAAAACAACTGGTAACTTAAAATTAATTATTCCACTTAAAAACTGTTTTTTCCGGTCATGATATTCAAGAATTAAGTAACCACTATGTTAGAGCATCAGTTCTCAAGAATATTAGTGGGTTAGAATTATTTAAAGAGCTTTAAAAATGTATGCCAATTTATTTTTTAAATTCTTGTTTTGTTTTTTTGAGAGTTTCATTCTTTTTTTTTTTTTTTTTAAATATCTATAAAGACGGGGTTTTACCAGGTTGGTCAGGCTGGTCTTGAACTCCCGACCTCAGGTGATCCGCCCACCTTGGCCTCCAAAGTGCTTGGATTACAGGTGTGAGTCACCACGCCTGGCCGAGAGTTTCATTCTTGTTGCCCAAGCTGGAGTGCGATGGTGTGATCTTGGTCACAGCAACCTCCGCCACCTGGGTTCAAGCAATTCTCCTGCCTCAGCCTCCTGAGTAGCTGGGATTACAGGTGCCCACCACCATGACTGGCTAATTTTTGTATTTTTAGTAGAGACGGGGTTTCACCATGTTGGCCAGTCTGGTCTTGAACTCCTGACCTCAGGTGATCCACCCACCTTGGCCTCCCAAAGTGCTGGGGTTACGGGCATGAGCTACTGTGTCCGGCTGAAAAATGTATACCAATTTCTTTAAGTCACCCTAGCATTAGAAATTTAAAATTTCTGACATTGGGTTTTTTAATGTGCCTTTTTTTTTTTCTTTAAGACAGAGTCTTGCTCTGTTGCCCAGGGCGGAGAGCAGTGGCGCGATCTCGGCTCAGGTTCAAGTGATTCTCCTGCCTCAGCCTCCTGAGCAGCTGGGACTACAGGCACAGGCCACCATGCTGGGCTAATTTTTTGTATTTTTAGAAGGGACGGGGTTTCACCATGTTAGTCAGGATGGTCTCTATCTCCTGACCTTATGATCTGCCCACCTTGGCCTTCCAAAGTGCTGGGATTACAGGTGTGAGCCACCGTGCCCCGCCAAAATGCGCCTTTTAAAAATAAACTCCTGGCCGGGCACAGTGGCTCATGCCTCTAATCCAAACACGTTTGGGAGGTCAAGGCAAGAGGATCACTTGAGGTCAGAAGTTTGAGATCAGCATGGGCAACATAGTGAAAAAAAAAAAAACTAAAAAAAAAAAATTAGCTGGGTATAGTGGTGCATGTGGTGGGAGAATTGCTTGATACCAGGAGGTCAAAGCTTCAGTGAGCCATAATTATGCCACTGCACTCCAGCTTGGGTGACAGAGTGAGACTGTCTCAAAAATAAAATAAAAACAAATTTCTTAGTTGATTTTGAAAAGCATCCTGATTTGGGAGCAATTATCCTAGCCAAGTATACCTAGCCTGAATAGGTATTGGATAAATAAATATCAAATTAACGTGAGGGTTCCGCTCATGTTAAGTATACATTTAGGAAAATTAACTTTGTTTTTTTTCAACAAGGAAATGCACACATCTTAAGTGTGCATAGAAGAAAGCTGATTTAGGAGAAAGTCTGATTCTTTTTTTTTTTTGAGACAAAGTCTCTCTTTGTCATCAGGCACCAGGCTGGAGTGCAGTGGCGCAATCTTGGCTCACTGCGACCTCTGCGTCCCGGGTTCAAGCAATTCTCCTGCCTCAGCCTCTTGAGTAGCTGTGACTACAGGCACGCTACACCACGCCCAGCTAATTTTTGTATTTTAGTAGAGATGGGGTTTCACTATGCTGGCCAGGATGGTCTCGATCTCTTGACCTCGTGATCCACCTGCCTTGGCCTCCCAAAGTGCTGGAATTACAGGTGTGAGCCACCGCGCCCAGCCAGGAGGTTATTTTGGGGCCTTTTGCTTTTATGCACAAAATAAAATAAAATGAAAACATACTACTCATAAGCCTTGGTAACTGACATGAGCATATTTGGGATGAAAAATTATGGTTTGAGAATTGCAAGACCAGGTATGCTCCTGTTAGTGACATTCAATAAAAACACAGTAACATTTTAATTCCAGAATGTTGGTGAATGGGACTATCAGCTCTTAGTAAGGATCCTTCCATAATTTGAAAATACAAACAAACTTCTTTCAAGACCTGACTAATTTTAGATTGAAGACCCTCTAAATCATGTTTCTGTATTTCCTTGTAGTATCCCCATATTAGAGCTCAGTCTTGAAGACATAGTCTCCAAAGCATGAATATCCACGCCACTGCTCTAAACTCAGATGTCTCACTTGCTTTTCTCTGAGCATTTAGATTCACAGAATTTGAGATCTCTGAGTTTAAGGCCCTGATTTTGTAGGTGAGGAAATCGGCCCCTGAGGGGCTACATGTCCCACCCCAGGCTCCACAACAGAATGGAGATCAAGGTAGTCACTGATACTGTTCCCACATACTTGCAGACGAACCTGCATTTGGTAATACATCGCTTTATCCTCCTGCCCCTTACATTTAACTCACTTCATGCTTTTCACCATTGTACATTCATCGTAAGTTGAATTACACAAAGTGGTGAAGTGAGACAGGTTTTAATATTCACATTTGACAGAGAAGAGAGTCCCTGAGGTTGGGGGTAGGGGGCGGAACGGAGAGTGTGAGAGAAAAGCAAGCTCTCTGGTGTCTCTTCTTACAAAGGCACTAATCCCGTCATGACCTTCTACCCCCATGACCTCATCCAAACCTGATTAGCTCCCAAAGGTCCCATTTACAAATACCATCACACTGGGGTTCAGCGCTTCGGCACACACGTTAGGAGTGGGGACGAAATTCCGACCATAGCAAGAGGCAGCTTCATCCGGTTCCAGAACTAGCATCAGCGCCCAAGACAACTGGGTTCAATAAACCGGGCAAACATTTATTGAAGTCTGTACTGAGGGGCACTGCAGCATGACACACCCGAGTCCTGTCAGAGGCCTGAGAGAGGTATGGACATAACTAGGGAGCAAGTGCCACAGTGGGAGACAGCCCTCTGAGCCTTCTGAAGCGATGATGTTACAGCCAACTGAGCGAGGAGTGAAAATGCTTCCAACAGGTAGATGTTGGGGAGAGGGCATTGCAGGCGCAGGAACGGTGTCAGGAAGGGCTGTGAAATGGAAAGGTGTCGTCTTGGAGGAAGGGGGCAGAGCCAGTTTACCCACAGGGAACTGGGCACGTAGGAGTGATGCAGATTAAGGCTGGGAAATCCCCGGCTCTTCTTACAGCGGCACTCCGTCTACTCCGCGGACATCTCCTCCTTTCTATTGTCAACATCCTGGAAGCAGGGACTGTGTTCTCTATGTATTTAGTGAAACCTGAAGGGACGAGTCCGGGTCTCTCAGAAGGCAATACCTAACTCACAGGCTACTGAAAGGAAACAAGGCCAGCGGAGCCCTGGCAGTGGCGAGGCTGTGCCAATTGCTAAATGGGGCAGCAGGACGTTTTTCTCCAGTGAAGTGGCAATGCCGCGGAGCAGGAAGGCAGAGAAGCAGGTCTCCTGCTAGTGCGCCTCAACAGAATGAGCAGCGTGACCTCTTCCTAAAACACACGAGGGAGGGGGCCTAGGCTGTGAGGCCGGCGTAGTCCTTGCACCCCTGGTCTCCATCCCTGACCCGGGCGGCCGCTAGGAAGGAAGGGTCGGGAAGAGGCCTAAGGACCGGAGGCCGAGCGTGCGGAGCGCGGCTGGCTCAGTGGCGAGAACCCGGCGGACCGGGCTGGGCGGAGCAGCACGGGAGAGGCGCGCCCTGCGCCGGGCTCGTGGGAGGAGGGCGGCTGCCTCCTGTCGTCCTCCCCCTGCCTCGGGGGACGGCCCTTGGCAGACTGTCCCGGACTCCTAATTCATTCTGTTTTTAGTAAAACCGTCTCCAGAACCAAAAAGAGGGCGGTACCCCAAGGAGTCTGAAGAATGCTCCGTAGGGGCGGGGAAGCGGGGCGTGCCCATATCGGGAGGCTGCAGGCTGACGGACGGGCGCGGCGGGGACACACAACCGCGCCGGGTGGCGGAGGCCGGAGCCAGCCCAGTGCCCGCAGAGGTGCGGCCCCGAACCCACCGCGCGTACGCCCCCGAGCCCAGCGGCCACTGGGTCCAGAGCCGGGGCGGGGCCTTCAGCGGCCGGGGGCGGGGCTGGGCGGGGGCGCGCGGCTGGACCGGGCGGGCGGAGCAGGCGCTTCCATTCCCTGATTGGGTCTGGACTGCACGGAAGGCGGGGTCTTGAGGGCTTCTGCGGGCTGGCATTGGAAGCCGCAGAAGGAGAGCGTGGTTTTGTGAAGTCAGTTCCGGTTGGTGTAAAACCCCCCGGGCGGCGGCGAACTGGCTTCAGATGCTTCTGGGTCGCCGTGCGCTGAGCGCGGAGCCGGTGTGTGTGTGAGCTCCAGAGCCGCGCGCTAGAGCGACCCGGCGAGGGATGGCGGCCACCGGGACCACGGCCGCCGCAGCCACGGGCAGGCTCCTGCTTCTGCTGTTGGTAGTGCTCACGGCGCCCGCCTCGGCACTGGCCGGCTATATCGAGGTGGGGACCGGAGTGAACGCCGGAGCGTCATCTCCTTCGCTCGCCGGGGGAGTGCGGCCTGCGGGCGGGCTGCGGGAACCGAGGCGGGACGGGCCGGGGGCGCGGCGCGGGGGGTCCGGCGCTGCGGCGGGTCCGGCGCGCCCTCCCCCGCCCGCCCCTGCTTGGCGCAGTGCTTAGCGCTGGAGGTCGGGCTGCCTCCGCCGCCGCAGAGGCCAAATGAAAGACGTCGAGGCTGCGGGGGGCGGGGGGCCGCCTCGGCCGCCCCAGCCCCCAACCCGCCCGCGGCGCCGCCGCCTTCTCCGGGGACCCCCGCGCCGCCCGGGTGCTCGCCCCGCCCTCCCCCGGGACAATGCGATCCTTTGCCTGGGCGCTCCCCTCCCGACGGAGTCCGCGGTTCGGCTCTCTCCAGGGGCGGCCCCTCGCGGACCCCGTACGCTCCCTGGCGCGGCTCCGGGGCTTCGGCTCCGGGCCTCCCACCTGCGAGCGGCGGACTTCGCCTTTGTTGCCAGGTGGACGCGGCCCCGGCCTCCGCGCGCTGTGGGGATGCTGCGAGCCCCCGGGGAGCTCCCGCGCCGGGCAGCCCGCTGCTCCCTCCGCCGCCCGGGGCCAGGGCGCGGACGCGCATTTTTAGTGGCGCTGTTTGCCTGCGTCTGTTGACGGAGGAAACCCACTCTGGATGCGTTGACCGCTTTCGTGAGGGTCAGTGAGTAGCGAAGGTGCCAGCGAATGCATGTAAACTACTGGAAAAATCGTCCTCTTCGGTTGCAGAATTCCAGCAGTGGTTGTCCTTCGAGGTCGCCTCCTGAGCATCCCCGCTGCGAGGAGGCGAAGTGGCGGGGGCGGCCGCGGGAAGTGTCGGGGTCGGATTCGGGGTCGGGGGCGGCGGGGTCTTCGGCACGGGCCGGAGCGGGCGGCCTTGGAGGAGCCCTGCTGTGGCCGAGGGAGACAGCGGGCTAGATCTTTACTTCCCTTCTCGAAATAGTGCTTGAACTGCTGGAGTGGAATGTGTAGTTCTGGTGTCGTTTATTTCTTCTCCCTCTTTGCTTTTTTAAAAATTACGGTTGGTTTCTGCGTACTTAGCTAATTTCAGAGAGACCTGAAGACTGAATTTGATTAAATAGGCATTAACTGAGAACTTTCTTTTAAAGACCTCAGGTTTAGAATATGTTTACTTTTACAGAATGTCCAAGTATTTCCACGGGTAAAATAAATTTAATAAAAAACCTCTCTGATGGAACGGCATAAAACCTTTGTATTCACCCTGCTTAAAGCTTTGTGACCGTGAGGGTAAGAAAGGAGTTCAGCTTTGAGAAAAAGTAAATATTTATCTACAAAAGATTTTAGATTACGACTGTTTGAGTCTCCACACAGTGGTCAGAGTTGTATCTGTGATCCCTGAGATGATGTCGCATGAAAACAGCTAGGTGAGTGAGATGGGGGGCGGGGGGGGGGGGGAGGCGCGGAAGAAAAAAGGGATTTTATATGGAAGATGGGACTTCGTTAGTGGATCAAGTGTCAGAACCCATCGTTCACACTCGCACCCCACTTCCCACTGGTGTGAGTAATTTCAAGCATTAGTGAATTCACAGTAAAGGACTCAGCAGTTTTAAGTAATGCGTTAATACTTGTGCAGCGATTAAAAAAAATCAGAATTCATTGTTGTGGATTAAATTTAATTGTTAGCCTCAACATTGCTCGGTTGAAAAGTATGCCTGAACAAAGTAGGAATTAAACATTTCTGGCAAATGGTTTTATGGTAACTCCTGTTCTTTGGAGCTGTATATTTGCTCATACTGACTAAACGATCTTTCAAGGGGCCTTTTGTCAAGGTAGCAGAATTTTATTCGTATGAATATCGTTTGATTTTGTTTATTTGCTGTCAGGCAAGGGACTGCGGAAGCTTAATTTAGATGAGAATGGCCTAAACCAGGGTGTCTTTGGGAAGGCCCTGATTGAGATTAGCCAAAGGGATTCTGGCCAAATCCCTCATCAAATTGCTTGGCACGGAATTATTGATTGGCAAATCTTTAGTGTTGCTTGGTGTTGACTGAATTAATCTCTTACACCTGTTTAAAAAGAAAAAAAAACTCACCTCTGGACTCAGGGTCACTTCCTCTGTTAAATCTGAGACAAGTTCTGTGTGCATGCTCCCATTTGGGACTGAGACCAGTATTGTGCTGGAGCCCTGCGTACTATGCAATAGATGACTAGGCTCCTGAGAACCAGAACTTGAGTTTGTTCTGCCACATTTGAAAGGAAGAAGTCCATTTGGTTGCCAGTTTTCAGGAAACTGAAACCCAAATTAAAGGATGACAACTGAGGCAGAGTAGAGAAGGCTTTGTGTTGGTATTTCTGACGGGTGTTATGGGAGATGTCTAACTGTACCTTGGAGAGAAACCTTGGTGTGCTTCTGATAGTAATATCGGTTATGTTTGTTTGATTTTTGTTGTTTGCTTTGAGATGGAGTCTCGCTGTGTTGCCCAGGCTGGAGTGCAATGGTGGGATCTCGGCTCACTGCAACCTCTGCCTTCTGGGTTCAAGTGATTTTCCTGCTTCAGCCTCCCGAGTAGCTGGGATTACAGGCTCCTGCCACCAAGCCGGGCTAATTTTTGTATGTTTGGTAGAGATGGGGTTTCACCACGTTGGCCAGGCTGTCTCGAACACCTGACCTCAGGTGATCCACCCACTTTGGCCTCTGAAAGTGCTGGGATTACAGGTGTGAGCCATGGTGCCTGGCCCATTATTTTTATCATAACTATGTTTTAAAAATCTTTTGATAAATACGATAAGCTTAAGTTTTATCAATTAGTTCCTCCTTTGGTAGAGGGAATTTGTTTTACCATCTAAAGCCAGGCCTTCCCAGAGTGTAGCCACAAACCACATGTGGTTATTGAGCCTGTAGGGTAACTAGTGTGACTGAGGAGTGAATTTTTCATTTTATTCAATTTTAGTTAATCTAAGTTTACATTTAAAAACTGATTCAGTGATTGGAAAACTTTTAAACAATTTGGTTATGTGAATCTACTTTTTAAACTGTACATTTTATGAAATCTAAATGTAGATCAAGTATTTCCTATGAAAATTTAGCTTCTGAATTGAAATGTACTGAAAGTATAAAATACACACCAGATTTTGAAGATTTAGTATAAAAAACCCTCAGTTTTTGTATTGACTAAATTAAAACAAAAATACTGTAGACATGGGCCAAAATAAAACATTAAAATTAATTTCACCTGTTTCTTTTAACTGTAATATGGCTCTTAGAGTATTTAATACTATGTATGTGGCTCACATTGTATTTCTGCCAAATGGTGCTGATTTAAAATTTTGTTTAAAGTTGGTCCTGCGTATGTTTTTATTAGCACAGTTTTGAATATGTTCCCTTGCTTGAAGTTGGCCCAGCATGATCTTAAGTATTTTGGTTAGAGCAATTTTGCATGTATTGATTTTTAAACTTTTTCAATTAAAAATGTTTTACTTTTTTTTTTTTTTTTTTTTATTAAAGACGGGGTTTCACCATGTTGGTCAAGCTGGTCTTGAATTCCTGACCTCAGGTGATCCGCCCACCTTGGCCTCCAAAGTGCTTGGATTCAGGCGTGAGCCACCTTGCCCAGCCAGAAATGTTTTACTTAGAAATAACTTTATTTGCCGGGCACGGTGGCTTATGTCTGTAATCCCAGCACGTTGAGAGGCTAAGGCAGGTGGATCACGAGGTCAGGAGTTCGAGACCAGCCTGACCAACATGGTGAAATCCTGTCTCTACTACAAATATGAAAATTAGCCGGGCTTGGTGGCTCACACTGCGCTCCAGCCTGGGTGTCAGAGCAACAAGAGTCTGTTTCAAAAAAAAAAAAGAAAAAAAGAAATAACTTTAATCATATAAAAAATGCAAAAATTTTACAATTCTCATACCCTTTACTCAGATTCACCAATTGTTAACATTTCTTCTATTCAGCATTTGGTTTATCATTCATTCTTTTTTTTTTTTTTTTTGCCAAATTATTTGAAAGTAAGTTGTGTTCATCATCCCCTTTACCTCTGAGAACGTCAGTATATACTTTCTAAGAGCCAAAGACATTGTCTTAACGTAGCCTTAGTACAGTTACCAACCTAGTGAAATTTAACATTGATGCAATACTTGGATCATATCTGCTGTCTATTTTCTAGTTTGCTTGTTGACCCAATCATGTTCTTTATAGCATTTGAAAATGTGGTTTGTTTTTTTTTTGAGATGGAGTCTTGCTCTGTTGCTCAGGGTGGAGTAGTTCGGTGGTGTGATCTCGGCTCACTGCAACCTCCGCCTCCTGTGTTCAAGCAATTCTCCTGCCTTAGCTTCCCGAGTAGCTGGGATTACAGGCGTTTGCCACTGTGCCTGGCTAATTTTTGTATTTTTAATACGGGGTTTCACCGTGTTGGCCAGGCTGGTCTTGAACTCCTGACCTCAGGTGATTCACCCACCTCAGCCTCCTAAAGTGCTGGGATTACAGGTGTGAGCCACCACGCCTGGCCCCTTTCAAGATTGTTTGATTCTATTTACCATTACTAAATTCTCAAGCTTTTTGGATTTTCTTTCAAAAATAACAAGAAAAATTATATACATAGTACATATTCATTGTAAGAAATTTAAAAATACAGATAATAAAAAATGAAAAATAACCTAAAATTGTATTATCCAGGGAAACCTTACTGAAATGTTGTATATCCTTCTATTAATAGATACATCATGTACATAAATTTTATAAAAGTAGCACACATTGCATATTAAAGCCATCACTTAACAATTATTACTTTGAATTTTGCTGAAATGAACTATTCAATGAAAATAATGTTTTCTGTGTGACAAAAAGTAGGGGTAAATCTTTGTACAGTAATTGTAGTTTTCATTCAAGGGCCAGTTGAGAGAGAATTCTAAATTGCCTATAATTCAATTTTCATGGGTTGGTTTTTAGTGAGATAAACTAGATTACCTTGAAGCTTGATTAAATTTAGTGTATTGTACCTTGATTTATGGCCTAAGATGGAAAGTGGACCACGTAGGCACATTCAAGTAGAAATGAGTTCCTGTCCTTTGTGTCAAGTACAACTAATAATCGCTTTTGCTGAGGGAATTTTTCTTATATATGTATCATGAAGTCTTAATTTTTATTGTTTGAAACAGGGTCTCATTCTGACTGAGGCTGGATTGCAGTGGCAGAGTCATGGCTCACTGCAGCTCCAAACTCCTGGGCTCAAGTGATCCTCCTGCCTCAGCCTCCCAAGTAGCTAGGAGTACAGTGCATACCACCATGCTCGGCTAAGCTCTTTTTTTCAAAATGAGGTCTTTTAAAACATAACTGTGATTTATTTTTTTTAAAGATGAAGATTAGAAAACTAGTTGATTTTTCATTTGTAATTCATCCTGCTAGTATTTATTAAACCCCTGTTCCATGGTTCTATCCTAGGTGCTAAACAGTACAGTAGTGAAAACAAATGTGGATAGTGCTTTTTACTGTGCGAAATGCACTTGTGTATGATTTCTAGGCCCTAACCCCAGAGATTCTCATTGAGTACCTCTGGGATGCTCAGCTTCAAAAGCTCCCCAGATGATTCTAATGTACAAGGAGAGAAAAACAAAACAAACTCTTTGGGTAAATTATCTACGTAAGTCCCTAACAGTCTGGTGAAGTCAGGATTCTTATCCCCACCTAAAAAGGGAGTCAGTAGGCTGGGTGCAGAGGCTCACGCCTGTAATCCCAGCACTTTGAGAGGCCAAGGTGGATGAATCATGAGGTCAAGAGATCGAGACCATTCTGGCCAACATGGTGAAACCCTGTCTCTACTAAACGTACAAAAATTAGCTGGGTGTGGTGGCACATGCCTGTAGTCCCAGCTACTCGGGAGGCTGAGGCAGGAGAATCACTCGAACCCAGGAGGTGGAGGTTGCAGTGAGCTGAGATCATGCCACTGCACTCCAGCCTGGCGACAGAGTGAGACTCCATCTCAAAAAAGGTGGGGAGTCAGTAGAGGCCTAGGGTTGAACATTACACAGCTTGACCAGGGGAAGGAGTCTACCCATCCTATGTAGGCCCACTGCTCTTTGCTGTCAGCATGATTCATATTTACCTTTTGGGCGCGGGTTTCTTTTTACTCCTACCTGTCTTTCCCAAAACCTTGTATGAGTTTCCCTTAAAAAGAACTAATTTCATGCAAGTTCCCATATATTATGACCCAGTATATACCAAATGATTAACAGTGACGCTTTGACGTATGTAATTACGGGGACTTTGCTGTTTTCCATTTTCCATTTTTTTTTCTTTTGCGTCATTCAAATGATACTCACTGATTTTTAAAAACTTCTTGCCCGTTTTTCTTTTGAGACGGAGTCTCATTCTGTCATCCAGGCTGGAGTGCAGTGGTGCTATCTTGGCTCACTGCAACCTCTGCCTCCTGGATTCAAGCAATTCTTGTACCTCAGCCTACTGAGTAGCTGGGATTACAGGTATGTGCCACCATGCCCGGCTAATTTTTGTTTTTAGTACAGAGTTTCACCATGTTGGCCAGTCTGATCTCGAATTCCTGACCTCAAGTGATCCACCCGGCTTGGCCTCCCATAGTGCTGGGATTACAGGCGTGAGCCACCGCAGGCCCAGCCCTTTTGTGTCTTTTTATATTATGTGCAAGTTCTCTCTTTTTGGTAGTAAGGTGTGTCATTTTTGTATTCTGACCAAAAATTTTAAGAAAAGAAATTATGGCTCCCTATAGGGAGTTTTATCAAAATCAAGGTATGGGATTATTTGGGAAAGAGAAGGCTGCCAGCACCAGATACATAGTCAGTGGCCAGTGGCCAGTGTGATGGGGATAAGATTGTGGTCCAGAAAAGAATTAGCCTGCCTTCCTCTGGGCTTACTCCCCTAGTGGTTGTGGAATGGCTACTGCAGTTCCAGGGAACATGCTCTGATATAATGTCCAGAGGAGGAGGAGATGATCTCTTCCTGCATATCTCCTTTTAAGAGTGAAGAAACCTTTCTCAAAGCCCACTAGCGTAAGACCTCTCTAGTGTCACCGGACAGAAGTATGTCAGATGCTTCTAGACAAAGCAAGCCTTGGCAAGGGGAATGGTACTGCCTCCATAGCCTTAGACTTCTCAGGGCCTGCTTTCTGAAGCATGTGGCCAGGAGGAGGAGGAGGAGGAGGAGGAGGAGGATGCAGCCTCCAATCAGGTTGGGCTTATCAGATGGTGATACCACGCTTACTTAAAAAAAAAAAAAAGTTGGGCGTCGTTGGAAAAGAAAGCTGTGGATGTTGGTGAGAACTCAGTGTCTGCTACAGGGCATTCCCTAGTTGGGAAGTTATGTAGCTGGGATGGCTGGAAGAGAGAGAAGTAATTTCTTCTGTGAGTTAAAAGTTACCTGGCAAAATTTAGGCATCTGAGACATCACAGTGCATTTGTTAGATCATGGCACTTCATTTTAAAGGGATAATGCTATCCAGAACAGAATGACTGGAATGGTGAAGAATGTGAAACATTTGACATGAAACGTGAATGGACTGTAAGGGGATATTTAGCCCAGAGAAGAAAATGTGAGATTTAGTGGTGGTAGTACAGATCGTTACTATTTTCACGTATTTTATGCTTTGTCTCTGTTTCCCACATAGGATAGTTAAACATGTAAAAAAGACCCTATGTCCAGCCCCCAGTTTTATTGAATCTTAGCATTTCTCACGTATGTCTTAGCCTTTAAAAAAAAAACCCACTAGATACAGAAATAAAAACATTACCAATAAAAGCCTCATTTGAACTTTCCAGAAGTAACTTGAGTTAGGAGTTTACATTTCCATTCATGTTTCATTAAATTTTCTTAGGCAGTTATTAGAGTTGTAACACATATTTATCAACACATAGTGTTAATTATTTGTGCATACTCTGATGAGTTTAGAAGGTAAGAATGTCAAGCTGCTCAAACTGAAAGTAAAGATAGCCCCTTACTTAGGAAAGTACCAGCCACCCTTGCTGCTCATACCCAGCTTTGAAAGCCCTTGAATATTTTTGAGCTTTTAAGTACACAAAAGAAAAAAAAAAAAGCTCAGTGTATTTTTGTAAATCAAACACTTGTGTAACTACCACTGAGGTCAAAAAATAGAATATTGCCAGTATCTCCCTTCTTCGCTCAGGAGTAACTGCTCCTCTGACTTTATGGCGATCACTTTTTATATTTTCTTATAGTAGTATTTGCAGTGCATTCGTCCCTAAACACTGTAGTTCATTGTTGTTGTTTTTTTTTTAAGCTTCATATAAGTGGAATCATTCAGTATATGTTTTTATGCATTTGGTCTCTTTGACTAGACACATTTTTGAGCACCACGTGTATTGAGTATGGCTGTGGCTCACTGGTTTCCGTTGCTGCATAGTACTCCACTGTGTGAATAAACCTGAATTCCTTCTGCTGTTGATGGATGTTTGAATTGTTTCCAGTTTGAGGTTATTAAGATAATGCTGTTCTCTCTGTGGTTTGCCTCTTCGCTCTCTTCATGATGTTTTTTGAAGAAGTTCTTAACTTTAATGTCTAATTTTTTAGTTTTTTTTTTTATGGTAGTTGCTTTTGGTATCCTGTTTGAGAGGTCTTTCCTATGCTGAGGATATAATGATAGTCTCCTATATTGTCTATGAGGAGCTTTATTGTTTTGCCTCTCACATTTGGAGCTATAATTTAACTGGATTTTTGTGCAGATGTGAAGTTAGGGGCCATTTCATTTCTGTTTTTTCCATATGGATATCTGGTCTGCACCATTTATTGTCAAGGTCATCCTTTCCCTTTTGCTCGGCTAGGTCACCCTTGTAAATCAAGTATCTCAAGTGAATCTGTTCCTGGGTTCTCTCTTCTATTCCATTCATCTCTTTGTTGCTCCTTGTACCAACTGCACATCGTTTTAATTATTGTAAAATAAGATTTTATATCTACTAGATCAAGCCTTTCTACCTTGCTTGTCTTGAATAGTGTCTTAGCTCTTTAACCCTTTTCTTTTCAATAAATTTGCCCCATTTCACCAAAACAACTACCTGTTAGAATTTTGATTTTGCATTTTATCTATAGCTTAATTGGGGAAAAATTGACATTTTTCAAATACTGAGTTTTCCAATCTAGGAACATGTATTTTATTTAGGCCCTCTATAATTCTCCCTTCTGTGTTAGGTAGCTTTCTGCATATAGATCTTGTATATCTTTTGTTAGATTTATTCATAGGTATTTGATCTTTTTTATGCTATTGTAAATATTTTGTTATCTGTGTGGTTGTGGAAATACAATTGATCTTTTCAGGTTGACCTTGTATTTAGTAACCTTGCTAAACTTGCATACTAATTGTAATAATTTATCTGTAACTTTGAATTTATCTGAGTTATTTTGTGAGTTGTGACAGCTGTATTTCTTTCCAACCAATCCTTGTAACTTTTATTTCTTTTTCTTGCTTTGCTGCACTGGCTAAAATGTTCAAATAGGAGAGAGAATAGCTGGTATCTTAGTCTGACTTCTCTCAGAGGGAAACTGTTTTTGCAATTTATATGATACTTGTAGTTTTTTGGTAGATACTAAACACTTTATCAAATAAGGAAGAGCTTATATTCTAAGTTTGCCGAAGATTCTTCTCATGAATGAATGTTAGGTTTTTTCAGATATCTTTTTTGGCAAGTATAAGATGATCATATGATTTTAATTTTGATGGTGCGGTATGTAAGAAACTTTGCATTCCTGAAATGAACCAAACTTGGGTTTATTTTCTGGATTTGGTTTGCAAAAAATTTGTTGAGGAGTTTTGCCTCTTTGCTTATAAGTGAGTTTGACCTGTAATTTTTCTTTTTTTATTATATACTTGTTAAGTTCTGATTTCAAAGTTACTGGCCTCCTAAGTTTTGGGGGAGGGAGCATTGCCTTTATTATTATTATTATTTGAGATGGAATCTCACCCTGTTGCCCACGCTGGAGTGCAGTGTCATGGTCTCTGCTCACTGCAACCTTTGCCTCCTGGGTTCAGGTGCCTCCTGCCTCAGCCTCCTGAGTAGCTAGGATTACGGGTGCCAACCACCATGCCTGGCTAATTTTTGTAGTTTTAGCTGAGATGGGGTTTCACCATGTTGGCCAGGCTGGTCTCAAACTCCTGAACTCAAGTGATCCACCCACCTTAGCCTCCCAAAGTGCTAAGATTATAGGCATGAGCCACCATGCCCGGCCAGACATTTCATTTATACAGGTGCTTACAGATTGATTAATTTGAGGTCTAGGCTAATGTGTGTTCCAGACACAAGTTTCCATTTGACTTGGAGCCAGAGGACACTAGCAATCCAGGATCTTACTCTTAAGTTCCTGGACTGTGATGACTGAAGCTGAACTCTGTGGAGTCCTGTCAGTTTCAGATTTATCTTTCTAGATACATATGCTTTGAGTTACAAACTCCAAACCTTTAAGTTCCAAGTTATGAAAAATTTAGAAAATACGGTTTTGACCAAAACAAAAACAAACCCCCAGAAACCAAAACTGCAGTTTACCTTTCAGGTAAAAAACTATTTTGTTTTTCTGGTTTTGTTTTCTCTGCATCTTCTCAGAGTAGATTCCTGCTTATGCATGTATAACTCATTTTTTTTCTTCATTTAACATATTGAATAATTTTCCGGCCATTAACATATTTTATAACATGTGTATAGCTTTTTTTGGGATCACCCTTCATGGTTTGGGGCTTTTGAACACCTTGCAATTTTAAATGTACAACATTCACCCCTGTAAATAAACATTCATACTGTGAATTTGGATTTGAGTACCTAAACTTTTGTATAAACATTTTGAGTTATTGCATAGGGATATTGCCTGCTAGCCAGTGATTGGATATTTGCAGTAGTATTGAACTGTTATTTGAATATTTTACTGCGTTTTGCCCTGATTTTATAAGAGTGAAAAAGGAGAGAAAAATATTTATTTTATTAATAAGAAGCACATGGTGATAATTGGTGCTTTTTTGGTGTTTTTCTAGGTAGAGTTTCTTTGAACTCAGGCAAATACTCAGTGGGCTCAATTATGTGGAAAAAAATTAAGGAATGCCGATAAAATGCTGGAAATAAATTTTCAAGGGCGTGTTTTCCCCTAAAACAATAGAAGTAATTGGGATCTGATAAATTATTACTTGCTAGTAGCAGAATCCCCAAATAACATGCATACATTTGTAACTGGTTCATGTTTACAGACATATACCTTATGTGAAAGTAGAGGACTGCCTATTCTGTAATTTATCTGATTTCTTTATAACTGAGCATGCATGTTTCTCATTTTTCTCTAATGTAAACAGAATACTGTGGATAGCTTTAAAAAAAAATCATTGTGGCTATATCCCAAATTGGCATTTAAAAGAACCTCTAGAAAGGACTTGATCGAAAGTGGAAGACTTTGTGGTAATTGGTTCATTTGAGGCTCTTCATAGTCATCATTATTAGTAAACATTTATTAAATTGCTATATACAGGGCACCGTGACAGAACAAATACCATAGCTGAAGGCACTATATGGTTCCTAAGATGATACAGTAAATAGAATAAACTTTTTCTGTTGGAGAAATGCTAGTCAACACTTCTCCAGTCTTTTCATAGATTTTATTAATTTAGCATTTTCATTTTTATTACTCAAAAAAGCTTCATGTTTTTGTTTTGTTTTGTTTTGAGAGTTTTGCTCTTGTTGCCCAGGCTAGAATGCAGTGGCTCAATCTTGGCTCACTACAACTTCCGCCTCCCAGGTTCAAGTGATTCTCCTGCCTCAGCCTGCAGAGTAGCTGCCATTATAGGCACCTGCTGACACTCCCAGCTAATTTTTATATTTTAAGTAGAGATGGGGTTTCACCATGTTGGCCAGGCTGGTCTCAGACTGCTAACCTCAGGTGATCCACCTGCCTTGGCCTCCCAAAGTGCTGGGATTACAGGCATGAGCCACCTCACCTTGCCTCATTTTTTCATTTAACTTTTTGACTCTGCTTTTAATACTTCCACAGTGATTTTCTGCTTCTCAATAACGAAAGCACGCTTGATCTGGTCACAAACACATACAGAACAAATGGAACCACATAGGCCCTAATGCCATGTATTTTGTTTTGGACAGCCTCCTAAGAACCTACGGTCTCCAAGCTTGAAGCCCTCTAAGTCTGCCTGGGGACACGCGACTGCAGGTGTTGGTGCATTTGGGACAGCCTAGTTTTGTTGGAGGCTGTATTATAGGAAAGCCTGTGACAATATGTCGGACTCGTTGCCTATGGACAGCATCCCCAGAAGAGGGGGAAAAAGAGCTTTTCATATACAGCTTACCTGTTTTCTTACCGATTTATAGTGTTTCCTTCCAGGTGTTTTACACATCAGCCACAAGATATAAGCATTTTCTAAATTGAATAGCCTAAAATCCCCAGATCTTTTCATGTATATGGTAGAATACACATAACATAAACTTTATTAACCATTATAACTTTTTTTTTTTTTTTTGAGACATGGTTATCATTCTGTTGCCCAGGCTGGAGTGCAGTGGCACAGTCACAGCTCACTAGAGGTTTGACTTCCTGGGCTCAGATGACCCTCCCGCCTCCCAAGTAGCTGGGACCACAGGCATGAGCTATCATGCCTGGCGAATTAAACATTTTTTTGGTGGAGATGAGGACTTGCTGTGTTGCCCAAGCTGGTCTTGAACTCCTTGCCTCAAGCAGTCCTGCCTCGGCCTCCCCAAGTGCTGTGATACAGGCGTGAACTGCCAAGCCCTGCCTTAAAACATTTTTTTGTGGTAAGAACACTTAACATGAGATCTACTCTTAAATTTTTAAGTGCACAAAACAGTATTGCTCATTGTAGATAAAGTGTTATACAGCAAATCTCCAGAAACTTATGCATCTTGCAAAACGAAAACTATACCTGTTGAACAGCAACTGTTTTTTCCTCCCTTCAGCCTGTGTCAATGACAGTTCTAGATATCCCATATAAGTGGAATCTTGCAGCACTTACCCTTTTGTGACTGATTTCACTTAGCATAATGTCCTCCGGGTTCATTCATGTTGAATATGGCAGGATTTACATTTTTCTTTAGGCTTAACAATATTCCGTTTTATGTATATATTATATTTTTCTTACTCATCTCTCAATGGACATTTAGGTTGTTTCTATGTCTTGGCTATTGTCAGTGATTCTGCAGTGAACATGGAAATGCATGTATCTGTCTGGGATAATGATTTTAAATATACCCAGATGTGAGATTGATGGCTCAAATGGTAATTCTACTTTTAATTCTTTAAGAATCTTCATACTGTTTTCCATAGCAGCTGCACCATTTTGTTTTCACTATCAGCATACAAGTGTTTGTCTACATCCTTGCGAATACTTATCTTTATAAATATATAACAGGTGTGAGGTGATGTTTTAATTTGCATTTCCTGGGTGATTGGTGATGTTGAGCATCTTTTTGTGTACCTGTTGGTCATTTATATGTCTTTTTGAAGAAATGTTTATTCAAGCCCTTTGATTATTTTCTAAATCTATATCAGGCTTTTGGGGGGAGGGGTGTGTGTGTGTGTGTGTGTGTGTGTGTGTTTTTTTTTGCCATTGAGTTTTCTGAGTTCCTTATGTATTTTGCATATTAATTCCTTATCAGATACAGGGTTTGCATATACTTTCTCCCATTCTGTAGGTTGCCTTTTTACTTTATTTTTTCTTTTGCCAAAACATCGTAGAAGCTTTTTAGTTTGATGTAGTGCCATTTGTCTAATTTTGCTTTTTTTCTTATTAAAATTTTATTTTATTTATTTTTGAGATGGAGTCTTACTCTGTCACTTAGGCTGGAGTGCAGTGGCACAGTCATGGCTCATTGCAGCCTCGACCTCCCAGGCTCAAGCCTCACCTCAGCCTCCAGTGTAGCTGGGACCACAGGTGTGTGTCACCATGTCTGGCTAATTTTTTTTTGGCGGGGGGGGGGGTGTTTGTGTAGACACTGGGTTTTACCATGTTGCCCAAGCTGGTCTTGAACTCCTGGGCTCAAGTGATACCTATGCCTCAGCCTCCCAAAATGCTGGGAGTACAGCTGTGAGCTGCCGCGCCTTGCCATTTGTTGAGAATTTTATTACAAAACAACATTGAAGTGTTTTTTTTGTTTTTGTTGTTTTGTTTTGTTTTGTTTTGTTTTTTTTGAGATGGAGTCTTGCTGCATCGCCCAGGCTGGAGTGCAATGGCATGATCTCAGCTCATTGCAACCTCCACCTCTCCCTGGTTCAAGTGATTCTCCTGCCTCAGCTTCTTGAGTAACTGGGACTACAGGTGCAGACCACCATGCCCAGCTAATTTTTGTATTTTTAGTAGAGAAGGGGTTTCACCATGTTGGCCAAGATGGTTTCCATCTCTTGGCCTCATGATCCTTCCACTTTGGCCTCCCAAAGTGCTGAAGAAATCAAATGGGAAATTAGAAAATGTTTTGAACAAATGAAAACACAACATACCAAAATCTCTGGGATGCAGCAAAAGCAGCACTGAGAGGGAAGTTTATTGCAATAAATGACTACATTAAAAAATCTCAAACAGCCTAACTGTACACCTCAAACTAGAGAAAGAAGAATAAGCCAATCCCAAAGTGAGCAGAGGAAGAAAATAATTTGCAACAGAATGAACAAAAACAGTGGAAAAACAATAGAAAAGAATCAAAGTAAGAGTTGGTTTTTTGGAAAGATAAGCAAAATTGACAATCCCTTGTCTAGACTAAGAAAAACAGAAGACTCAAAATCAGATATGAAAGAGAAGACATTACACCTGATACTGTGAAAATAAAAAGTATGCTGAGACTATTATGAACAGTTGTATGCCAAAAAATTGGATAACCTAGAAGAAATTGGTAAATTTCTAAAAACTTGCAAACTACCAAGACTGAATCATGAAGAAATAGAAAATTTGAGCAGACCAATAACAAAGAAGATTGAGTCAGTAATCAAAAACCTCCCAACAGGCTGAGTGCAGTGGCTTATGCCTATAATCCCAGCACTTTGGGACGCCGAGGTGGGTGGATCACCTGAGGTCAGGAGTTTGAGACCATCCTGGCCAACATGACAAAAACCCTGTCTCTTCTAAAAATACAAACAAATTAGCCAGGCATGGTGGCATGTGCGTGTAATCCCAGCTACTCGGGAGGCTGAGGCAGAAGAATCGCTTGAACCTGGGAGGCAGAGGTTACAGTGAGCTAAGATGGTGCCACTGAACTCCAGTCTAGGCAACAGAGCGAGACTGTGTCTCAAAAGAAAAAAAAAAAACTTTCAACTAAGAAAAGCTCAGGACCAGATGGCTTCACTGGACAGTTGTACTAAACATTAAAGAATTGACACCAGTTCTTCTCATCGTCTTCCAAAATATTGAAGAAGAAACACTTTCATTTTAACTACTTTAATGTGTACAATTCGGTGGCATTAAGGACATCCACAGTGTTGTGCACCATCCATCCTCACTGTCCATTCCACTACTTTTTCAGCCAAACAGAAACCCTGTACCCATTAGACACTAACTTTCTATTCCCCTTGATCCCCCAGCCCCTGGTAGCCTCTCTATGAATTTGCCTATTCTAGGACTTAAGTAAGTGAAATCATAAAATATGTCCTTTTGAGTTTGCTGTATTTTATTTAGCATAATATTTTCAAGGCTTGTGCATCAGAATTTCATTTCTTTTTGAGACTGAGTAATATTCCATTGTGCATATAGACCACATTTTGTTCATTCACCTGTTGATGGACACTTGGGATGTTTCTACCATTTGACTCCTGTAAACAATGCTGCTATGAAAATTGGTGTACATGTATCTGTGTGAGTCTCTGCTTTCAGTTCTTCTGGATATTTACTAAGAAGTGAAATTGCTGGATCATACAGTATTCTGTGTTTAAATTTTTGAGTAATTGCCAAACGGTTTTTCACAGTGACTGTACTGTTCTATAGTCTTACTGTCGACAAGGGTTCCAATTTCTCTACATCCTTGCCAACAGTTATTTACTTTTTTCAAATCATAGCCATCCTAATGAGCACGGAGCAGTATCTTATTGTTTTGATTTACATTTCTCTTATAACTTAGTGATACTGAGTATCTTTTCATGTTGACCATTTGTATATCTTTGGAAAAATGTCTGTTCAAGTCTTTTGCCCATTTTTGAATTGGACTGTTTAGTTGCTGTTGAGTTTTCGGAGTTCTTTGTATATTCTGGATATTAATTAGATATGTGATTTGTAGATATTTTCTCTCATTGTGCTGTTTGTGATTTCACTCTCTTGACAGTGTCCTTTGATGCAGAAAATTTTAACTTTGATGAATTCTAGTTTATCTAATTTTGTTGCCTGTAATTTTGGTGTCATTTTTAAGAAATCATTGTGAAATGTAATGTTACGAAGCTTTTCTCCTAAGTCTTCTAAGAGTTTTATAGTTTTAGCTCTTAAGCTTAGGTCTTTAATCTGTTTTGAGTTTGGTTTTGTATATGGTTTAAGGTAAGGGTCCAGCTTTACTCTTCTGCAGATTGCTATCCAGTTTCCCTGCAACATTGGTTGCAGAGACCGTCCTTTCCCCATTGAATTGTCCTGGCAGATCAATTGACCTGTGTGAGGGTTTATTTCTGGACTCTCTATTCCAAATGTCTGTCTTTATGCCCGTATCACACTGTTTGATTATTGTGGCTTTGTAGTAAGTTTTGAAATCAGGAAGTATGAGTCTTTGTTCTTTCTCAAGATTGTGAGATTTCATAAGAACTTTAAGATGGATTTTTCTGTTTCTGAAAAAAAAAAAAAAGCTGTTGGGCTATTGAGTATTGCCTTGAATCTGTAGATTGTTTTAGGTAGTCTTGTCATCTTAACACTATTAAGTCATCTAACCCTCAAATGCCATAAATCTTTAGAGTTAATCATGATAAGTTTGTAACTAACAGAATACAATTAATTTTAGTTTACACTATGGCTTTTGAGTGTGTTTGGTGAGGTTATTCTTTTAGATTAACTGTCTTCAGCCTCCTCACTGTGATGCCTGCTACATAACCTAAAGTGGAGGTTGAAGACCTGCAGCCTGCAGGCAGAATGTGACCTGTCCTTCTGTTTTATTTGGCCTTTACTGTGTGGACCCTCCTTGTTTCTTAAATTCAAAGTAAATATATACATTTCCAAATATCATGGGTTTTAATATAAAAATTCCGCTCCAGTTTTAAAGAAAGCGGCCGCCCCACTTCAGTTGGTGAAGAGAGCCTGTGGCCTCCCTGAGGGGGCTGAGTGTGGGTCTCCATTTTTGACTTATCCTCTACCCCTCGTTCCCTGTCTGGGATGTAGAGGCAGTTGAGTTTTCAGTCTTTGTTGAAAAGGAGGAAAAGAGAACATTGGTTTGAAATGATCTTTTGTAGTAAATATTTAACACCATGGCAGATTTCAAGTGAACTAAAAACCACATTTTGTAGGAGAATCCTATGACCCTGCCCCTTAACCTTCTTCTGAAGAGGATTTCTGCATAAGACTGTAGAATATTTTTCTGTCTAGCCATTTCTCCCCACCCCCACAGCAGCTATTCGAAGAATGATTATTTGCGGCTTGATTAGCTTCCTCAGGACCTACATTAACAAAGTATCCTGCTGTTTTGAAAGATTAATCTTGTGAATTGATAGAAGTCATTGATACTGAATGTTGGTTACTGTTGTTTTTAAACAATAGGAATAGTATTCAGAACAGATTAAAATCAGATTAGAATATTTTTAGTATTGCTTTTAAAAGATTAAATACAGAGCACAGACTCAAGCCTGATAGCTCCCAGCCAAGCAGTTTTTATATGTAGTTTCTCTGTGTATGTGTAGTGAGTGTGTATGTGGATGCATGAGGCGTATTATTGTAACTTGAATTCAGATGGCCCCAAAATTACCCCAGTCTCTCAGCATAATTGGTTAAACTTGGTCTGGGCGATATCTTTAAGTCATCAAAGGAAGGAACTTTTAGAACAAGGAAAGGATGGTTTGATTGTTTGGGGGGCAGGGAGGAGGGAGGCTGCAAGCACTGGTAAGGAAACATGGAGTTTTCTTTCTTTTTTTAAATAAAGATGGGGTTTCACCATGATGGCCAGGCTGGTCTTGAACTCCTGACCTCAGGTGATCCACCCACCTCGGCCTCCCAGAGTGCTAGGATCACAGGCGTGAGCCACTGTGCCCGGCTGAAACGTGGAATTTTCTAAGAAGTTAGCTGAAATTGGGAGTAGGAGATCTCTGAAGATTGTATCTTTGGGAACATCTCTGACTTCATCCTTGACATGATTGAGGCCTTCATGTACAATGAATTAGCAATGAGAGTCATGTAGGCATGTATACTGGAAAGAAATAATAAGGTTCTCAGAGCAACAACAAATACTCATGCTTGTTCCAGAGAAGTTTCCCAGGAAAAGCAAATGTCATCCTGCTCTACTTCACCAGCGTTAAAATTTGAGACCTCAGGCAGTCTAGACCATGAAGAAAACACTCCAGAAGGACTTTTATAACCGAGATACTTCAGTTTTTAACAACATTTGTGTCCTTTTTTTTTTCCTTTTCTTGTTTGTTCAGAAATAGACTTCTAACTGATATTAATAATATACCTGTAGAAAATAGGGACTGCCTTCTTTTTTCCCCACATTGCACAGTCTTCTCAGTGGTCCTGCCTAATCTCTGGGCTTAAAATTCTTCCAGCCTGGTAATGAATAGAAAATCCATAATTCCAGCTCGGATTACCCTCTGGGACACCCATCCTCTATTTTTGTCTGGTGGCCAAAAAATGCAGCACTTGGTAAGCTGTGAGTCCTTCTAGTATGATGCGCTCAAAACTGAAGTTTATCTGTCTCCAGTCTCCAGTTCCCCCCCTACCACCCCTCTTCAATTTCTTTGGCTGTTAGCCTTGCCATTTTCCCATTGGTCAGAATTAGAAAGCTGGAATCATTCCGACCCTTCCTTCATGTTCCCTGTCCAAATATTTCTCGTCTGTCCCTTTCCTATTCACACTGCTCCTGCCTTTGTTCGTCATCTTTCGCCTGGATGAATGCAGTGGCTTCCTAACTGGCCTCCTGTCTATACTTAATTTTTCCTGATCACAGCCTCCTACCCTCTGAAGTCTGTGTAGCAGGGTCATGCACATGCTGGAAGGGAGCCCAAGCACATTTCCTTGGGGAAGAGTTCTGAAGGTTCAGTCCCTCTTCCCCCATAGCCGTCGCTCCCCTGTGCCAAGTCCGTGCATGCCTCTGTTACAGCTCTTCTCAGTTGCAGCTTGCTCACTGTCTCCTCGTCCTCACCTCACATTCACAGTGTGCACCTTACGCTGTAATCCTGTTTCTCTACATCTGGATCTTGTCTCTCAGAGTACATATGCTCCCTAAATACACATGTGGAGTCTTGTTTACCCAGTATATTCGTAGTAGCTTTTGAATTGTTGCGCCTCAAAAGATGCTGGTGGAGTATTCTAGTTGTTCCAGCTCTGTCTTGATGGTAGAATGCCACTTAGTTTTTAGTACAATTAAAGTATGAATAAACTAACAAAGAACAGGAAGGGAGAGATGCCTATGAAATCTTGAAGATGGAAAACAGATTGAACTAGCAAATCAGAAAAGGCTGAGACCTAATCTCAGCTGGAAAGAGCCAGCTAAGAGCAACCTGATTTGCTGAGTGAACTCAGATGAGCGATGGAAAGCATCAGGGCTTCTGAAGATATACTGAGGCCCCAGGGGACATAGATGAAACTAAGACTTCAGGAACACCTTGAACATGGACAAGAACAAAACAGGAAGAAAAAGCAGCATGAAGGCAATGCAGGGAATAGATAAGACAAGTTCTTACCTCAAAGGAGAGAAGAGGGGGCATTACAGCTATGAAGTAATTGTTTGAAATTTAAAGATATTCAGATAACAAAGGGTTCTTGGAAATTAGAAATGTGAAGCAGAACTTTAAGACCCCAATAGAACAAAAGGAGAAAACAAAAAGAAACTAGAAAAGATAAGTAGAGGATCAGTCTAGGAGATCCAAGATAGAACTAATGAGAAATTCAAAAAGAGAATAGCAGAAACCCAGGACCCTGTGTGTCCAGGCCAACAGGGCCACTGAGAGCTCAGGCTGGTCAGTGATGAGAAGACCACACCAAGGCATGGTAGGTTGAAATTTCAGAATACCAGAGATTGGGAAAATCTTGGAACTTTTTTTTTTTTTTTTTTTTTTTTTTAGAAAAAGTATCAATCTGTTGCCCAGGCTATAGTGCAGTGGCGCGATCTCGGCTCACCGCAACCTCCGCTTCCCGGGTTCAAGCAGTTCTCCTCAACCTCCCAGATAGCTGCGATTACAGGCATGCACCACCACACCCAGCTAATTTTGTATTTTTAGTAGAGATGGATTTTCTCCATGTTGGTCAGGCTGGTCTCGAACTCCCGACCTCAAGTGATCCACCTGACTTGGCCTCCCAGAGTGCTGGGATTACAGTTATGAGCCATAGTACGCAGCCTAATTTTTGTATTTTTAGTAGGGATGGAGTTTCACCATTTTGGCCAGGCTGGTCTTGAACTCCTGACCTCAAGTGATCTTGCCTTGGTCTTCCAAAGTGCTGGGATTATAGGCGTGAGCCACCACACCCTGCCAGAATTAAAAAAACCCAGACCTGCAAAGAGGGTTAGGAAGATTGGCTTTAGATTTATCAATAGCAGTGCTGAAAGCTAGAAGACCTTAAATTCTGAGAGAAATTATTTCCAGCCTATAATTTAGTGCTCATCAAAATTATTGACAACATGTGCACATTAAAAAAAAAAACCTTTTTGGGATCTGTCATGTCTGAAATTTTCCATTCACATACCCTTTCTCAGGAAGCTATGGAGCACTGTGAGCCACTAAAAAGGAAGTCGAGAAAGGAAAGTACTGAGTCGAAACCAAATAAAGGGGAAGGAATTTTCAGGACTCATGAGAGCTGTGCTGAGGCAGAGAGAATAATTGGTCCAGCTGAAGCAGGGAAATGGAGGGCCTGAGGAGGGATGCGTTCTAGAAAGAAGCAAGTGAAACCAGTGGGTCAGTGTGTCTGACTTCACTGAAAGGAGTTTTACTGATCTTTTCTGACAATTTCAGGGAGAATTAGTGGTCAATGCTTGTGAAACCAAACAAGTAAAAAAAGATGCAGTTGCTTACTCTAATGGGGAAATAGAAACCTAGAAAAGAATTGTAATCACAGTATGCTTTTATGTTATAATAATGGAAATAGACCAGGTGCCATGGCTCACACCTATAGTCCCAGCACTTTGGGAGGCTGAGATGGAAGGATTGCCTGAGGCAAGTGAGATTTTGTCTCTGCAAGAAAGAAGTGAAAATTAGCTGGGTGTGGTGGTGCATGTCTGTAATTCCAACTACTAGGGAGGCTGAGGCTGGAGGATTGCTTGAGCACAGGAGTTGGAGACTGCAACGAGCTGTGATCGCACCACTGCACTCCAGTTTGGGAAATAAAGAAGTACTTACATTCTAGTGCTGGAAGATGGTCACTGCAGATCAGTGAGCAAGGTTATTTCAGATTGCTTGAGAGAGAGAAATGGGTTGGAGGAGAAGGCCTTCCATGGAATGCCCCTTTGAGCAGAGTCCTGAGGGTGAGACTGTCACACTTGCTTAGGAAACAGCAGGGGAAGGGAGTTCTGAGAATTCATTACAATCCAGGACAGTCATTCTCAACAATAGAGGACAGTTGGCCTTGAGGTGAGACAGACCCTGGCTTGTGACATCAAGGGTGGTGTTGGCCTGGAGGGATGCTGGAGTGTGGCAGGGGCTGCACCATGGTGGGCCTTACAGGCCACACTAGTCACTCTGAATTCTCTGGAACAGAAGAGCAGTGAGTGTCTTCTGCCTTGAGGTGATACAGAGTGCTGGGTGGTGACTGGATCCTGGTAGTCCAAAAGTGCTGTTGGGGTTGGGTGCTGTGGCTCATCCCTGAAATCCCAACACCTTGGGAGGCCGAGGCTGGAAAATTGCATGAGGCTTGGAGTTTGAGACGAGCCTGGGCAACATAGCAAGACCTCATCTCTACAAAACATTTATTAATCAGCCAAGTGTGTTGGTGCACACCTGTAGTCCTAGCTCCTCGGGAGGCTCAGGCAGGGGGATCACTTGAGCCCAGAAATTCAAGGTTATAGTCAGCTGTGATTGCACCAGTGCACTCCAGCTTGAGTGACAGAGCAAGACCCTGTCTCTAAAAAGTACCAAAAAAAGGTGCTGTTGGACTTTACACCATATGGGTGTGTGTTGATGTGTGCTTACACACATGTTTACATCCCTTTTATTCATTCTTTTTACTTGAAATTAGCTTTTCCTGCTGTCCTTTATGCATTTATTTAGTAGTTAGGTGGTTTGATCCCCAGAAGGTTAATTAATGGTCAGTGCAGCAAGCGGTAAACATACTGACTAGTGGCTCATACTTTATTACTTTATTTTTTTAAATTGTTGATAATTACAATAATGCACATGGGCATGGAGCCAAGACAGGAAGAATTATTGTCTGCAAGCAGATCTGCCGTAAGCTGATAATACAGTCTGATTTACTTTTAAATTTAAATGCCACATAAGTCACAAGAAACATGTCTTAACTTGCTTTGAATTTGGAAAGGGTAGAGCACTTTCATATTTTTGTTATTTTCAGTTTTAATGGGCATTAGAAGTTAAATTGATTTGTTATATCCAGATTGATATCTGAATGTTGCTTGCACCTAATAAAATGTTTAGCAGAATGACTGTGTAGAAATTTGTATTTAAAATGTAAAGTTTCTCTCTCCCTGCCCTGTGAAAATCATTTGGGCAAATTGCCATTTTTTTTGTTACAAGCAAATATATGTGTTATTCACCCAAGAATTTCATGCCTTTCAACATAACAGAACCTTGGAAATTAAAGGGCCAGGTGGGGTGACTCACACCTGTAATCCTAACACTTTGGGAGGCCAAGGAAGCGGATTGTTTGAGGCTGGGAGTACAAGACCAGCCTGGGCAATATAGTGGGACCCCATGTCTACCAAAAAAAATTAATTAGCCAGGTGTGGTGGTGTGTGACTGTAGTCCCTACTACTTGGGGGACTGAGGCGGGTGGATCACTTGAGCCTGGGTGGTTGAGGCTGCAGTGAGCCTGGGGGACATAGTTGAGACTCTGTCTGAAAAAAATAAGAAAAAACAACACCCCCACCCGCCAAAAAAAAAAAACTCACAAGAAAAATGTAAGCCTGTGATTTCCGATATTTGGTTTTTATGGAATAATAGAACTAAGAAAAATGTTTTAAATAGATAAGGTTGTTCTTGATTAATACTACAGAAGAATAATTTTTTAAAAGCAGCTACTTGTTTATTGTTGCCATCATTTTATGAAACTTTTAATAGCAAGGTAGAAGATGATATTAGAATTCAGGACAGTTATTCTTTTTTCCTTTTATTTTTTTTTTTTGAGACCGAGTCTCACCCTGTCTCCCAGGCTGGAGTGCTATGGTGCAGTCTTGGCCCACCTGCAACCTCCACCTCCTAGGTTCAGGTGATTCTCCTGCCTCAGCCTCCAGAGTAGCTGGGACTATAGGCGTGCGCCACCACGGTGGGCTAATTTTTATATTTTTAGTAGAGACAGAGTTTCACCATATTGGTCAGTCTGGTCTTGAACTCCTGACCTTGTGATCCGCCCTCCTTGGCCTCCCAAAGTGCTGGGATTACGGGCGTGAGCCACCACTCCTGGCCAGAATAGTTATTCTTAAGCAAGGACAGTTAGCAGTTCTGTACCCTTACACATTGATGTGTGCACAACACATACACACTAGACCTAGCTTAGGTTTCTCATTTTTCAGGGGGGCACTGAAAACCGTTTGCAGACCCTGTTAGCCCCCTAGTGGATGTTGGAGACCACCCCCTGCTTTAAAACACTGGCAAAAATCATATATATTAAAACATGGATGTTTCAGTTGCATGGATTTGTTTTCTTATTTTTTTCCCAGATACGTTAAAGGAAAAGAGATCTTGTGAAGTCAATTTCAGATCTCTGACATTGGTTATTTGTGTTTGTGGTTTTAACTTCTTGAAGTCAGTTACAGTATTTCAGCCAAAGCTGGCATGTTGGATAGTTTCTCAACTTAACCTTGGTAAAATCACTAATTTGAGTGTTTATTTAGTGAAATCGTTGGTCAGAAAAATGGAATATTTTAAAAAGAAGTGTAATTTTTTACAAGTATATGAAATACTCAAACTATGCTTAAAATTACCTGATTTTTAATGACTGACTTAATGCATATAAAAACAAAGTATATATCATAGAGTACCAGGTCAGCCAGAGGAAGCTTATAATTTCTGAGAGTATTGCCAGGTTTGTGCTGGGATATTTCTACAGAAAACCCTTCATCATTTGTATTATTTCTGACATCTGAATCAATAAGAATAATTTAGAATAAACATTTCATTATTAATATTTAATCAGTAGTACTTCTGAGTGTTTGTTTCTTGAAATCATTTCACCCTTTTAAGATTTAGGAAACATATCCCTCTGCACTCCCCCAAGCCCTGCGCGTCCTGGTCAGCACACTCTTAATAAATAACTGCCTAAGTAATACTGGCCAATGAGTTCAGATGTTAAGCCCAAGTTCATACCGTTTAGATCATCTTATATTAATTCTGAGGCCTCGTGCCATCCTGACCTCTGCAGTTAGCATGCCTTGCAAAGTATGATGGATGCCTGCTTTGCTTTGGAGTCACAGTGAATTCTGATTTAGTGAGGAAGCCCATGTTTCTCGTGCATGGGCAGTTTTAGGAAAATAGAGTTCTTTCTGTTACAGTGTGAAACAGAGTTAATATTGTAGGTGTCTCATTGTAATAACTAAACTTTGAGTAGCACCCTATTTATGTTGCACGAAAGTGAATACTAAGTTTGAGATAGATTAAATAACTTCCATGAGGTTACATAGCTAGGAAGCAGAATGTCCATCAAGAAAACCAATGTAGAGAAATAACTTACGTAGTGCTCTTTTGATCACAGAAGTGTCTTGGTAGTAACTGCAGATTCATCTTGACCTCACTTCCAAGTCCCAGAGGCTGGGCCAGAACCAGAAAGTCAGCAATTCTTGGCGATTTTCTTTTAAATGGTAGGACTGTATTAAATCATTCATCTAAACGTGTGGTGACTGAATTCCCACAAAATATGAAGCATTAATGCAACCTGCTTTCCTCATATCCGTTGTTAAAGGGTAAAGAAGGAATGTGCACTCTTTTAAACCCATTTCATGCCATCCTGGATTTGGGAAGGATGGCCAGTCATGTAGGGACTTTGTGGCCTCTTCCCTTGTGTGCCTTGGGTTCAAGCCCCAGTTCTGTGTAATTACAGCTGCAGGGTGGAAAGAGCCAGCCTGATGGTAGTGATGCTAACGGCTGAGGGCTTACTCTGTGGCAGGCATTGTGCTCAACGCTTCTGCGTGTTATCTTAATCTAATCCCCACAGCAGGCCTGAGCAGTTGGTACGTTAGTAACCCTGTTTTGTAGATTAAAAATTAAAACCTGGTGATAATAATAGCTACCAATGCTTGAAGAGCGCTTCTATGTGACAAGCACTTTTCAAACACTTAACATGTATTAACTCCTTTAAACGTCAAAGCAGCATTGATGTGTAGTTAACTGTTATTGTCATTACCTTATAAATGATGAAACTGAGGCCCAGGGAGGCTAGGTGACCTGCCAGAGTTGGCCCAGCCAGTCAGTGGTGGAGGTGGAACTCAGTCACTGTGTGTCTGCATCTTAAAGCCACACTCTTAGTCTTTCTCCCAGGTCAGTAGTACAATGAGTAGAAGAGTAATGGTTGGCTGAGGGGTCTCCATACCCCCAGGAATAAGTTTCTGAGACTTACTATTTTATAATGGGCAATCAGAAAAAAAAAACACAGGGACTGAAGAAGAACCTATTCATTTGAGAATTTCAGTTGTGTAAACACTGTTCTGCATTTTTTTAAAACATGGAAGTATTTTATGTATTTGTATATTTTCAATAACTTCCCCTATAAAAGACTCAGCTCTCATCTCAGCGACACATGCTGAAAGACAGACCTCTGTTAAATCGTGGTGCTTGGCTCCTTACCATTGTAATCCAGATGGACAAATTACCATGTTTCCATAAAAAGCCTTGGAGACAGCCTAAACCATTTTCAATCTTGGAAATGATACCTCATTTATACTTTAATATTTAAAGCTCTAATAAAAGCTGGGGTTATTTGTATAAATTACTGCCTATGAAAATAATACCTAACAGCTGGTATATGTCACTCTAAGAATAATGGCCTTTTACACTTAGAGTTTTCCCCCTACACCCAGTTCACCAGTTTCTAATTATAATTAAGTTTAAATGTTAGAAAAAAAAGAACAATAATTTTCTATTCATGTAATGCAAACTCTTTCAAGAATAGGTTTTCTCATTTTACTGCTATAAAACCAGAAAATGCTTAACAAGAATCCTGCTATTTTATTAGATAGTGGTTTGAAGCTTCACTTCTCTGCCGCTCAAAAAGATACTCTTAAGGTTTCAAACTGTCCAAACTCTGATCCCTGTTTGGACAGTAAAAAATGTGGCATTCCTTACACATTAGGATCTGGGTCAGAATCGTAGTAGTCTTTCAGTTGCAGAGAAATGTGTACACATGGGACTTTACTGCATCAGGATGTGTGCCCGTGTGTTTAGAGTAATGAATACACTTTTCAGGTATTAAGCCTGTTCTGATTTTACTTACTGGCTGCTCTACCTCAAATTGTGTCTTCTCTTTTTGACAGATGAGACTCTTAATATTGAAACAATGCATTCCAGATTGAAAACTAGGCATGTAATGAACAGAATTTAAAACAAAAACACTGTATTTTGAGCAAATTTTAGACTTAAAAAATAGTTGCAGAAATACAAGAGTTCCCCTATACGGTAACCCTGCTTCCCTTAATGTTGACATCTTACGTAACTCGTAATGCAATGATCAAAACCAGGAGGTTTGCACTGGCACAGCACTGTTAACTGACTGACAGACCTTATTCAAATAATTGCTGCAGTTTTCCACTAATGCCCTTTTCCTGTTCCGGGATCCTGTCCAGGCTCCCGCATTGCCTTTACTTGTCATCTGCTTAGTCTTCTCAGATCTGTTGCAGTCCCAGCCTTTCCTGATCAGCACCCTCAAATGTCTCATTGTGGGTGAGGTTAATGTGGGTGTCTGATGGGTATCTCTGCTTTAAAGTAATTGTCTTCCCTTTTGTAGCTGATATCTTGGAGATAACCTTGAAAGGATACTAAGAACAGGATTTTTTTTTTTTTTCCCACTTTGTTCAGTTTAGTAAATCTTCAGTTCGGTGAAAATTTATAATGGGCAACCAGAAAAAAAACACAGGGACTGGGCATTAAGTTGTTTTAATTTGTGAATCTTGAAGTAGTACCTCAGCACTAGAACAAATGCGAATGAAAATAATGCATAGGGTCTTCATATCTTTTAATAGATGGTCCTTTTACCAACTTTTTCTTAAAAAAGGTTTTTGAGCAAGCACGTCATACCTTTCACTATCAAGAGCTTGTGAGTGGTAACTAGATGCCTCAAAGGCCTGCTTCATTCCGGATTTGTTAGAACTAGAACTGTGTTACCTTGTCTTTGTAGGGTGAAACTTTAATACTTGTGTGTCTCATAAAGCCTTACCGTTCAAAGAGACCTGATTGTCCCAGTAGTAGGATCAAACTGTGCTGTTGGGAAGATATTCCCTCTATGGTAGGCACCTTTACAAGCCCTGGAGCCAGATTTGATCCTGGGGTAGTCGCTTCAATGAGGACAGAGATAACTGGCTGTGCACATTTGCTGTGGAGTGGTGGGAGGACTGCCTGGTCCTAAGGGCTTCGTGAAGCGAGGTAGGCTTAGATGGGCCCAGGAGTTGCATCACTTGAGGTAATTAAAGGCCCTGATTTAAAGTAGGTTGAAATTTAGGTTTATTGAGATTTACTTACTTATTTCTTTAAGCCGTTTCAGGTTTTCGACCAAGTTGCTAGAAGCACTTTTTACCAAGTTGAATTTCTGTCCTTGGATAGCTAAACTGTTCCCCAAGCCAAATTAATGAAATGGAATTTCTTATTAAGAATGAATTATTAAGTAAAATGGAAATGCTGGGCTAGGGAAGCAGTTGATGCAATTTGTTTTCGAAGCCTTAAAAGTGCTGCAATGTGCATAGATCACAAGGACTGGCTTAAGTGCCAACGCATGGGGCATTCATTTTTTTTTGTAGAGGATTCCAGGTTTATAGGGTATCAGAAGTGCTGACTTGGCAGCAAAATCCCATTTGTAACATGTTTAATTAGGAAACAGATTGATTTATATGTTGATGTAATGGATCAAGGCACAGTCTGTGCATAAGGAAATGGAGAACACATTAAATCAAGGCATTTTCAAGGTAGAAGTACAAACATTACAGAGAAAATTAGCCTCTTAGTACTCTAGGTAGGGTTGGGGCATGTTTGATTAGTTGATTCCATAGACATGGTCCACAGAGGCTTTTTATATTTCAGATGATACCTTCTTGAGAGTCTCTTATGACCACAAGGATTAATCTTTCTGAACTCAAAAGTGAATCACTACAGCATATTAGCTGTCTGGATTGATTCCAGTTTCTCTGCTTTTTCTTGGTGGTAACTGATGTGAGGATCTGTTGGTGCTTAGCTGCCTCTTCCTGTGCTTTAACCTCCGGTATTTTAGATTCTCTTTAGGGAAGATAGTACTGACTGTCTCAGCACAGAGCCCAAATGCACTTACCACTGATGTGTTGACCTTAGTGGTTGACCCGTAAACTGAACATTTAGACAGTTGGAACTCTTGTGGTCTTTTAGTCAACAACCATAATGAGTAACATGTGGAACATAATCTTTGGTGCTGATAAATGGCTTCTTACGATGAAATGGACCATTCCATGCTGTGGCTTGGGTGACCTCATATAACTAATTACTGTTTCTTAGCTGTATTCATTTTTAGAATTTAAGGGGTAAATGGTTTCTCCTTCTACAGGCTGAACTGCTGAAAGATTAGATACCACCTGAAGTCTGATTTATTTAGTAGCTGCCTTTAATGTTAAAATATAGAAAACCATATAGAGAATCTAGGAAACACTGTTCAGAAGCTTTCAGATTTAACTAAAGGAGTTCATTCATAGCAGATTTAGGAAACACTTCTGACCTGTAGATTGTTTTTCATATACATATTTATCATGTCTTCTTGGATTTTCTTCATTTAATTCTGAGCTTTTGAAGTGAGAAACAAAGAATTTGGGGGAGAGCACTGGTCTCAGTACACAAAAATATCCCTGGGGTTTCCTTACCTTTATCTTTGGATATCTCTATATTTCTCTAGATACAATCCAAGTTTCTAGCAGTATCCTTAGATTACAAAAAAACAGGTCTTTTGGTACACATCTTTTTTTTGAGACAGATTCTCTGTTGCCCAGTCTGGAGCGCAGTGGTCCAATCTCGGCTCACTGCAACCACCGCCTCTTGGGTTCAAGCGATTCTGGTACCTCAGCCTCCCAAGTAGCTGGGACCATAGGCGTGTGCCACCATGCCCGACTAGTTTTTATATTTTTAGTAGAGACAGGGTTTCACCATGTTGGCCAGGCTGGTCTCAAACTCCTGACATCAGGTATCCACCTGCCTCGACCTCCCAAAATGCTGGGATTACAGGGATGAGCCACCGTGCCTGGGTTGGTACGCATCTTGAACTAAGTGTGAAAATTAAGGACATCTGTCTTATGTATTTTTTATACCTTTTAATGATTTGTTTGAATTAAGCACCGCTAGAGTCTTACCTATGAATAAGTGTGTGTTCCTTTCTACAGGTATCTTTAGATGTTTTTTCCTTTGTTGGGGGAAGCAGGAACTCAACATTGGTCTGTAGCTTCACGTGCATTCATACTGAAGGCATAGGGCCTTCTATTTTAATAAATGAATATTCATCCCAGCAGGATATAGTCAATTCTATAAAGGTGCTAATTGTTTGTTGGGTTTAATTGAGGTGTTTTTCAGCCCTGATAGATATTGGCAACATTTAAATTCCAAATTAGCTTTCTCCCAGCTATCCAACAAAGGTTGGTGCCTCCTCTTACAGTAGAAAGCAGATTCATTTTAATAAACTTCGAAGCAAAACGTGTCAGATGGTAAACTGGTCCTGGAAAAAGACCATAATATTTTTCAGAATCAAATTTAAGTTCCTGATTAGAAGGATTTTTCATGTCTGTGTAGTTCATCAGCATAAATAAATGAAAGTTTTCTAGGAAAGCATACATTTTCCATATATTTTAAAAGTCAGCCAGGTGTGGTGTCTCATGCTTATGATCCCCATCCTTTGGGAGGCTAAGGCTGAAGGATCACTTGAGCCCAAGAGTTTGAGACCAGCCTGGTCAAGATAATGAGACCCCATCTCTACGAAAAAAAATATGTATATACTGGGTGTGATGGTGCATGCCAGTGATCCCAGCTACTCAGGAGGTTAAGGCTGGAGGATAGCTCGAGCCCAGGAGGTCAAGACTGCAGTGAGCCGAGATTGCCCCACTGCACTCCACCCGGGTGACAGAATAAGACCCTGTCTCAAAAAAAAAAAAAAAAAAAAAAAAAAGGTGGGGGCGTCAAAGCTACCTTTTCTTATCAATAGGAAAACCATGTTACGTTTATGCTATTTTTAAAAAGAACAACATGGTAGACCATATAATCTAACCCTGCTCCTCCATAAGTTTTAAGAACTGTTATTTATTTATTTTTTTTTGAAGGAAGTTTTGCATCAGGACCCTACGAAACTCTTCTGGCTATAAGCATGCCTAGTGGTGTGTTTCTTGAGAGATGCTTGTACTTTTCTCACGTATGGTACTCTGCAGGAGCCGTGCTGTTGTAATGTTGTACTTCTCACCTATAGTTTCTGACTGTTAATGGTTAGACTGCACAGAAAAGGATTCGAGCCAAAGACAGACCTTATGGAATAATTGATTATTTTTACCCAACATGAGTTAAAATTGTTCATGAAATCCCTTCTAGTGTTCTGTGTCCATGAATGATGCCATCACATATTGAGTCGTGAGAGACAAACTGGACATCTTCCTCTTCCTCTTCCCCATCCTCATATCTGTTATCACACCTTGGCCTGTTTTGGGCTCTGTGGTCTCTTGAATCTCTCTCTCCACCACTCCACCGTAGCCCAAGCTACCATTATTCCTCTCTTGGAATGTGCAGCTCCAGCTTCCTGAATGATTTCCCTGCATATACTCATTTCCTTTCAGTCTGTTTTTCACCATGCAACCAGGGAAAGCATCAGAGCTTTGTTATGAAAATAGTAACTTTATGCTTAAAACCTCTCAACACTTCAGTGATAAGGACTGAAGTCATTTCCTGGTCTACAGACTGTTGTCCATGCATGCCTCTCCCAGCATCTCTCTGCTTCAAAATCAACATTGTCTCAACATGGAATGTTTAAAGTGCTACTCAAGTGTCACTTTCTTTAGGAAGCTTCCTTGATCAGCTTCCTACCCAAGCTTAGGTTAGATTCGTTTTTTTTTTTTTTTTTTTTTTTTTTTTTTTATGGTTTAGAAAAAGTTAAACCAGGCAAAATTTAAGTGGTATTTAAAAAGACAAAAACAAACAAAACATATGATTTAAAAAAATTAAACAACAAAAAAC